>JAUMHB010073547.1:0-12924 GCA_032359685.1 Pittosporum tobira | reverse complement strand
AAAAATATTTTTATACTTTTAAAAGCTGTTATATTTCTCTTCTTATCTTAATATCTTAATACACATATTAACATATCGATTTTAAGATAAATATTTTTTTAGTAATAACAAATATACTAATATAAAATTACCTTAAAAATTAATACAATTTGTTAAAAAAAATAAGACTATTTGAGCCCAATAAGACTATCATGTATTTAACATAACTTTTAAAAGACATTAAATAAAGGTTCCTCTATTTAAATCATTACTATGTGAAATTAATATAGTTGTAATAATAATAATAATAAATATATATATATATATATATATATATTCATGTCAACTCAATATAAAAACACACCCCCTTCAAATTAACATATCAATTTAGTAATAAATATTTTAATAAAAAATATATATATATATCAACTCAATAAAATAACTAATCTTTTGACCATTTTATTTTATTTCTATCACGACATCTGTAATTTAAAACAAACAATAATTATATTATAATTTCATCAACCATAAGTCACTGAACATGATTCTAAATTTTTACAAACAGTTACAGTTGTACCAGCTACAATAGTCAATAAAGCTACAGCTACAACAGCTGTGAATAAGACTGCTCATTTTTAATAACCGGAACCGGTACCGGTACCGAAATTACCGAACCAAATTGAGTTTTTTGTTCATGACCCGGTACCGAACCGTTTGACCGGTTCCGATAGCGGTTCATGACATTCTTCGATTCAGATTTTTCTGTTCGATTCTAACCCATTTTTATTTTTAAAATTTAAAAAGTTTCAAATTCCAACTCGATAAGCGGTTTGAACCTAAAAACCCACAACCGTGAGTAGTACTAGCTGTGAAAAAGAGTGAACCCTTTAAAAAAGTGGTGCAGCTGTTGCAAAAAAAGAAAGACTTGGACGCATAAGGAAAGAGTGAGTACGCGTCCTGACGAAAATTGACCCTTCACTTGTTTTGTTTTGCTTTGCTTTGCTTTTCTTTGCTTTTATGGAAGAAGAGTAGACAGATAGATAAAACTAAACTAGTGGTGGGCGGATGGATGGATGGATGGATGGACGGACGGACGTGGTCAACGAAATGAAGGTGCTACGTAAATCGGGGTGGGTTCTACATTGGATAAAGCTTATCAAATTTAATTTATACTAGGAATTTCATTTTTTTTTTAATTTTATTTTATTTTCAAATTCAATTTTGTAGATTTACATTCATTTTAAACGTAATTTTTTTTTTTTTTGTTAATTTATAATATTTAAATACTCAATCACTTGTTGCCATCACTATTATTTATTTACTTAATTAAGAGTGTTAATTTCTATACATGATCTTGCACATTTAAAACGAAATAAAATTTTTAATTTATCCTTTTTGAACATGATAACTATGTAACATACTTATATAGTTTTTTATTTAATAAGAATAATTCAAAATTTCATCTACTTTTAAAAAAAAAAAAAAAAAATTAATTTAAAGATGGGAAGACTTTTATACGGTTGAAAGGTGAAACTACTAGTAAGAATGAGGCTGCTAGCCAGTAGCCAAACAGTTTTTGAGGATTTTTTTGGTTACGTGAGTGGGACTTGGGAGACGAGAGTTGACCAAAATATACGACCAAGTCAGTATCAAATATACGACCAAGCAATTTTATAACAAAGTCAACACACGCATTGACACTTTCTTTTCTCAAAACCTAAACAAAAAAATATATGGATAGCTTTCTTCTACTCCTTCCATTACTACGTGTCCATTATTATTTATTATTTATTATTTATTATTTATTATTTATTATCCCCCCCTCCCTCCATTTTTAGAAAAATGATGTTTAAAAGTTGTGTACATCAAAATTAAAAAATATAGTTAATGTTTCTTTTTGAACCGGTAACACTCGGTAGCAGCAGTGTTTGAAATGTTCGTTTTGTATAGTAACTTTTAAATAAGTATTATAAATTTAAACGAAGTAAAAAATTATGTTTGGTATACTTAATTTAAATTTAAAAAATTGAGTTTGCAACTTAAATTTAATTTTAACAAAAAATTAAAATTGAATTTAAAATTTTACCAAACATGCTTTAAATAGATCAAATATTATTTTATGTACAAACAAACAAATCTTTTCTTTGTGAAAGTATTTACAAAAGTTTAAAGATTAGATTGGTCTTTTTGTTACTTTAATTTTCATATAAAAAAAAATAAAATCAGACAATCAAAATTACAAAACTAATCTATGTAGTACATGTGCAAAAATATTATATTTTATATAAATGCATGAAGAATATGATAGATATTTTTAATGTTCAATATATACAAACAACTTAAAGGTTAAAAAGAGAGAGAGAGAGAGAGAATTGTTATTTTACACATTTTTTTTGCTATTTTCACACATGACTTACAATTTATATGATATTAATTATTATAATTAGTTTAAATATGGGTCATACGTGTGAAAATAATAATAAAATGTGTGAAAATAAAAAATTTCAAAGACATAAGCTTTTGAAAAAAAGAATTACAAATAATATGAAAGGTTATAAATTTATATTGCGTAAAAAGTGAGTCATGTTGAGAATGGAAGCTTCGGTTATATTTATATAATACTCACTCTGTTTTAAAATAAATGCCAAATTTTAATTTTTTTGATCAAAATTATAATTTTTGAAATTAAATATTAAGCATATATAGATATATTTTCTAAATTAAAAAAATTAAAATTTGTAGTAAATTGAATATAGTTTCTAATGATAATATTCACTCCACTTATAATTTTGAAAAAATGGTATAAAATTAACTTCAAAAATAATTACTTTGACCAAAGAAATGCCATTGATTTGAGACGTAGGGAGTAGTTTATTGCTCTTAGTTTAATTCTCTATATTTATTATAGCATGAAATGGGTGACTTTGGAAATTTAACTGTATCCACTTAATAACAATAATTTATGTCTTAACAATTCTACATATGTCACATTTCGAATAGACTCTTAATTTTTTTAACAAGGAGATTGTTACTTGGGTTTTAATTGTGAAAGATTTTTAAAATAAATTTCAATTAATTACATAATTTTTTATTTTTTTTTTTTGCGATAATTAGTTCGCGCTGGTTGAATGTTTTGTTGAATTGGTGCAGTTAAAACTTGATGGGACACATATTGATGACTTTTTATTTTATTTTTTATTTTGTTTTGCCTATGTACTAAAGTAGAAATCATTTTTTTTAGATAAAATATATTTTCTCTATTACATAATTTACAAAGTTTTTTTTTTCATTTTCAATAATAATGTTTTAAAATTATACAACATTCTTAACTTGAAATTACAGTTTCACTATCAAGGCCAAAACTACTAATTATGTAATTAATATATTTTAAAATAAAAAAATATATACTTAAAAGTTTATAAATTTAAAAAATGAGATCATTGTGTAACAAATAATGTTCCATTTGAAAAATCCTAAAATATAATGGCCATTCATAAATAATGTTCATGAAAATTGTGACAATAAATTGCCAAATATATTGATGAAATCTATAATTGATAACCACGACGCATACAAAATCCACCCAATACTTAAAATGGTAAAAGTTTGTGAAAAAAATCAAAAGTTATTAGTTCTTTGTAAAATATGTTGGTCAATTAGATGGATTTTGTGTAATAATTTTAGTTCATTTGTAATTCTATTAAACTAAAACTTTAAAAATTTTATAGATTGTTTTCGTAGCTTGAATGTAATTATTATTTTCCTTATTCTTTATGAACGATCAATTCTTATGAATATTAATATTTATAAATGTACAAAAAATATTATATCTCATTTTTTATTTAATTTACAAAAAAATAATTTTGAATTAAAAAAAATAAATACAAAACCTAGCCCGTGCCTTGCACGGATATTCTTACTAGTTAATATATAAATACAATAATGAACGAAGCTGTCTTAGAAAATCCAATAACTTAAAACTCTTTTACAGCTCTCATGTTTTATTCTCACAAATAGAAAACTCTCAGATAGTCTAATAATTAATAATTAATAAAAAAAAATTATATCTAAGAGTCCACTAATTTACAAATACTAAAAATCTATATTATTAGTAACTAAAATTATATCTCACATAATTATTTGAAAAATAAAACATTAAAAACATAATTTTAATAAAAAAAATAAGAAGATTTTGACCATACTGGTTATTAGCTTTTTACCAATAAATAAATAAATTTTTATCCTTGTAATTTAAAGAGGGTCAAACTAAAAAATGAACTAGAATTAAACTAATAAGTGATCTAAAATTCTAAAGTGTTTAAGTTTTTAATTCCTAAAATTATTTAATTATAATACATATTTTCAAGTTTTCTTTACAATGAAGCCCAACAAAAAAATTTCTCACAATTTTGAAACTTATTTAAATTAAAAATATCAATTCAATAAATATGTTATTAAGAATCGTGAACTAATTTAGTTTTTTTTTTATTTATTTAATGATTTATAAATATTATATTATAAATTTAAGTCAACCTAAGATATTTATTATTTCTAAGTTTATTAAATATCAATAATCATAATTTATTAAATCTATTAACTCCTTCAAGTTTTGTTATTGATAAATGTTCGCCCTAAATGCAATAAGAAATTATATAATATAATTTAATAATGTATTATCTACAATACAATAATAATATATAATTATGAACTTATAATGTACATATATCATCATAATTTTAAAAAAGTCATCTATTCAAAAAAATGGGAAAATAGTCATTAATTATATATAAAAATATTAGTTAATTAGATAACTTAGGGTTTCATTTTTGATACTTCTAAATTTAATATCTTATATCTTAGACTTTTTATTAATTTACTTTCTTAGTGTGAACTTGATTTATTTTTGTTATTAATAATAGTGGTGCAATATTTTTAATGATATTACATTTTAGTTTAGATAGCTTTTTTTTCATTTTTTAGATTAAAAAAATTTAACAATTTTTAAAATATAAGTTTGGTTATAAAAAATAATTATATCAATTACATGGTATTTGGACTCGTTCATTCACTTTCACATAATAAATCTCTTATAGAGTTCAATTATGTTAAATTACAAATATTTAAATATTAAGTGTATGAACCCAATAATTTTAATATTTATTTATCTTAAACAGTATGGTATTTTTGGAATAAAATAAACTATAGGGTGCTAAATGCAAATATTATTTCTCGACAAAAAGAATGTTTAAGTTGTCATTAGGGAATATTCATTCACGTATCATGCGCCGCATAACGACAAAGTATTAATGGACCCCACAACGGAATATGTCTGGACCCTACTAATATTTTTCGGATGACTTTTGAACCACAATAGTCAATAATTATTGGTCTGTCACTTTCTACTATGCTATTACTTCGACAAAAATTACAACAATAATATGAGTAATGATAAATATATATATACTTGATGTTGATGTATCTGATAAATAATTTTCTACGATTAGTAGTTTTAAATATCTGCAATAGTGTTGGAAACAATTATCAAATATACTAATATTATTTTAGAGTATGGTATAGCTGGACATATGAAAGTAATTGTGATATATAATAGCTGTCAGATAAGAAATAATTATAGGAGTCAGTGAAAGAATTATTAAATTTACTGTATAGGAGTGCTTATGAAGTGCTTGAAAAATTATTAGTAGAAAAGATGTTATACAAGTAGGATATAAACTTTAATTAATAAGTGACTGATTTTGGATAAGTATAATGATGGACGGTTGAAATTAATAATTATTTAAGTAAGTGTAAAATTTTTGATATATTTGAGTGGTGAAAATTGTTACAAATAAAATAACTATGTGATATAATTCACGATGGTTGGAGTATAAAAGACGCTTGGTATAGAAAAATTATCAGGTAAGGATTGAAATTGTCAAGAGAAACTTTGAAGTATGAAATTAAGTTTTGGTAATTTGTGATTATTTTTCAAAAAAAAATAAGATGAGGTTTTGGTCTTATTATTATTTTTCAAAAAGTATGAAATTAAGTTTTGGTATTTTATGATTATTTTTCAAAAAGAATGAGATGAGATTTTGGTCTTATTATTATTTTTCAAAAAGTATAAAATTAAGTTTTGGTATTTTATGATTATTTTTCAGAAAGCATGAAATTAGGTTTTTGTCTTATTATTATTTTTCAAAAAATATGAAATTAAGTTTTGGAAATTTATGATTATTTTTGAAAAAACATGAGATAAAAGTTTATTTTTATAAACAATTTTCAAAAAACTATTTTGGAATTGTCAAATAAATTATTTTCTTAGGAAAGATTCTTGGAGAATGTTGGCAAAATTTTTAGTATAAATATCGTATTGGAAGAAAGATTTTTCACACTTTACTTCATTCTCTTCATAACATATTGAGTATTTTATTGATTTTATCAAGTTCTTATGAGTAATTCTTGAGTGTTACTAAGTTATTTTTGCAAGAGAATTCAAGTGATAATACAAGAAACTTCAGGTAATACTTATTTTTATTTTATCTTTGACGAAATAATTTCAACCTATATTATGCACTCATACAAAACTTGCAAAGTATATTTACAAAATCATATTCCATATGAGAAGTATTCTTTGCAAGATTTATATAAAACTTGCACTTTTACGATTCCAGAAATATTTTTTAAGTTATTATAAACTTTTAAATAAAATTATTTTAATATGGTTTTTAAATCAAACAAAATTATTTTATATTATAAATTGGTGTTTGACAAACTTGTGAAACCATGGTCAAATATATGTTCATCATTGATTATATTATAATATGCAAAATAATTTATAGGTCAACTACTTATAGGAAGACATTATTTTTGGAGTACACGTTAAAGTAAGGAATATTATCTTTTTGGCTTCTACTGGAAGGAATATCATTTGAACTTTACGTTATTTTAGCATTTCCTCTTGAATAAATTCTTCTAACATGAAATACCTTATTCAGTTTTGAAACTCTTGAGATTGAATATTATATCTAACCTTGAACATATGTTGACAATTTGACTGTTGATCCATTATTACTACTCTTTGAGTAACAATAATTCCTAAATACATTGATTCTATCCTATTAATATTTGGCTACTTTCGTTACAGAAGTTGAAAGTCACATCTTAATTATTTATGTGATATTCAGATTCAGATTTGATTATGGGTGCCTTAGCCTAAGTGGCAAGGGCGTACATATGTTATATTATTGGCCTGTGTGACAGAATTACTAAATTATGATTGTCTTTGGTAGGGGGCAAAGACATATAATATTTGTGACGTTTATCTGTGTGGTAAAGTCATGTATGCTAGTATATCCAGTAAAGATATCCTGATGACTGTTTAAAGACTAGAGAATTTAGACATTCATAACTGCTTATATTGTGCTTACCTTTCTCGTGCAGTTACATTTGAACAGTATTTCATATGTCTATATTCTCATTCACACTCAATTTCCTGACTTATAAGGTTACGGATAATTTTTTTTGTTTCAGTTATCCTTAGTCATGATATTTTTTACTGAGTCATTTGAGCTCACTCATTTGTCTCATATTCATTTTAGGTGCAGATAACTGATAGCGGGGTTATTAGGGGAAATGAACTAGAATTTCAGTTGATTAGATATTTCCAATGCGTACTATTGGCTAAAGAAATAATAATTTGTGTAGAGTTTGTTGTATAATATTTTTAGCATGATATGTTGTACCTACTTTATTATAACATTGTATACTTTAAAGTCTTGTGTATTTGTAAGTTATGATGTTATTAATAAATTGACAACTCAAGTCGGGGTGTGGATGTCCAGATTTTGGGGTGTTACATTAAGTTTTTTTTTAAATAAAAATAAATATCAATTAAAAAAGTCAATCACATTTATCTTATTTATTTTTTGATATTAATTTATCCATAAAAGATTCTTAATTACTACTATTATATGTCTATCTATCTATGTTCATATGTTGATAGAACGTTATTAAGAAGTACACACTTTTGTAAATTCTAACATTTATATTTAACTAAATAAAATTTTAAAAACAATAAAACACATATATATGATTAAGATGAGAAATATGCATTAGTTCAAGAATCATTTATTTTCTAAAAAAGAACCTAAACTCTATGGTATAAGAAAACAGGGAGTCCTAAGTCATCAAACTCTCTTATATTGGAATGAACCAAATAAACTATACATTTATATTATTTTTGAGATTAATTCAAAAAGACTCATTTATAAATCTTATAGCAAAAGAGTTCAAAACAAAATATATATCAAATAGATTTATATTTCGATTTAAACTATATTATTACTCAATTGAAGTTATTATCGCCTCCTAAACTCTCTCTCTCTCTCTCTCTCTCTCTCTCTCTATATATATATATATATATATATATATATATATATTATTAAGACAGGGAAAAGTGAGATATTATTAAGCCAGAGAAAATTGAGAAATAATAAACATTTGCTCTCTATATTTTATCTCATAATTTAAATAAAAGAGTTAATATAAAATAAATAAATAATACATCAAATAGTATAATTTTATATCTTTAAAATCAAATAATTATTATTTTTTTATTAAAAATTAATTTGGTAGTGATATAAAACACGCACACATGTGTACTTGCATTTTAATAGAGTAATAGTTATAATATTAAGTATTTTATGAATTTATTTCATAATTTGAGTTTGATTGAAAATTTTAATATTTAATTATGACGAGTGATTAAATTTTAATATACATAAATATTTTTGTATTAGTTTAAAATATGTATATGAAAACATAAAATAAATTTTATTTTCAACTATAAATAATCTAACTAGTTAATATTAGTAGTAGTATATAATTTTGTCTTATTTTTTGTTCAACCTTTTAATGTTAATTATTATTAAATAATAAAAGAAAATTGGATATCAATGTCAGGCTCCCTTTCCTCTTCTTCTTCCTTCGGAATAAAATTTCTGATTCCCCTTACCTCCATCGCCCAACGCTAGTCTTCCTTCATTCTTGTTTTCCATTTCTCTTTCAGAAATTTAAAATATAAGAAAAGCAAAGCAAAGCAACGCAAAGCTCTATCTATTTACTACTTATAAACAAAACAAAACAAGAGTTCGCCTGAGATCATCGATTCATCATATACTCATTTCCACAGACATGAGATCAACTCAACCACCACCTTCCGCCGCTGCCAGTCCCAATCGCCCACGGCGTCGTCCTGACTTAACCCTCCCCCTCCCCCAGCGAGATCCTTCCTTAGCCGTACCCCTCCCTCTCCCTCCCACTTCCGCCCCGTCTTACTCCACCACTTCCTCCCTCCTCTCCGCCCCTCCACCCATAAACTTCTCCGAGCTCGACCGTATCAACAGAATCGGCAGCGGCAGCGGAGGCACCGTATACAAGGTCCTCCACCGCCCCACCGGCAAATACTACGCCCTCAAAGTCATCTACGGCAACTACGGCAACCACGAAGACTCCGTCCGCCGCCAGATCTGTCGCGAAATCGAGATCCTCCGCGGCGTCGATAACCTAAACGTTGTCAAATGCCACGAAATGTTCGACCACGCCGGCGAGATCCAAGTCCTACTCGAATACATGGACCGCGGGTCCCTCGATGGGACCCACATCAACAACGAACCCGCCCTCGCGGATCTGACCCGCCAAATCCTCTCGGGCATCGACTATCTCCACAAAAAGAAGATCGTTCACCGCGACATAAAACCCTCAAACCTCCTTGTAAACTCCCGCAAACAAGTCAAGATAGCTGATTTTGGGGTTTCAAGAATCTTGTCCCAGACCATGGATCCATCATGTAACTCATCTGTTGGGACAATTGCTTATATGAGCCCTGAGAGGATCAATACGGATCTCAACCAGGGCAAGTATAATGGATATGCTGGGGATATATGGAGCCTTGGGGTCAGCATTCTTGAATTTTATATGGGCCGCTTTCCATTTGCGGTGGGAAGAGGAGGTGATTGGGCGAGTCTCATGTGTGCTATTTGTATGTCTCAGCCCCCAGAGGCTCCGGCCACCGCATCTCGAGAGTTTAGGGATTTTATAGCTTGTTGTTTGCAGAGGGATCCACGAAGAAGATGGACGGCTAATCAATTGTTGCTGCACCCTTTTGTTATGCAAATCAACAATGGCACTAGAGCCCATGCTACTCAGGTTCATCAGACACACCAGCTATTACCTCCTCCGCGCTTTTCTTCATCTTGATATTGTTATTGTTAGTGATATTATTTCTCTTTCTATATGTTTGGGATTAGTTGTGTAATTTTCATCTTATGATGGATCATGGATGGGCTTAATGCTGGATTTGAAGAAGGAATTGGAGAAGTGGTAATCAAATGAATCTTATCTACCAGAAAAACGATATCTTTATGTCAGCTCTCAGTATTTACAATTTCTTTAAAAATCTCAATAACTCTAGAGAACTAGGGGTCGGGTATGTTGTTCAGATTTGAATTGATGGTAGTAATCATCAAATTGAGAGTGTAGGTGTGTTAAAATGGGGAATCTTTTAGCAAAACATCATTATGGTCCACCTTACGGAGTTAAATATATTGAAAATGGTAAGTTTGTTCATGAACTACTAATGTTTACTGAAAATGAAAACCTGCTTGTTGTTCCCGAATGGTTCAGGTTCTTGACATCCTCACATTTTCACCTCATGGTATAGAAAAACTAGCTAATATGGATTTTGTGGGTTGCATTTGATTTCCTGGTTTAGTTGGTTTTAATTATTACGTCGATGAGGTATCTAATGAATTTAGTAGCCTTTTTGTTGTGAAAAGCAAGCATCAAACTTAATAGTTCTAATCATTATGATCCTTCACTTTGTGGTAGCGTATATTAAGTCTTGTTGCCTAGGGGTGTTAGGCGAGCCAAGCGGAGCTTGTTTAAGTAAACAATTTTTTTTTTTCTCGAGCTCGGCTCGTTTAGAGTTTTTAGACAAGTTTTTAGCGAACCGAGCTCGAACTCGACTCGTTAAATTAAACTAGCTTTTTAAACAATCCGAGATGGTTAATGTAAACAAGCCGCTGATGTCTAGATGAGTATGATCTTTCTTTCCTCTCTTAGAATCCTTAATTTGTTTTGTAGCATGCATTAAATTGTGTTGGAGTCGAAGTTGCACGACATTTGTATTGGGCAATTCCTCCAGTACTAGCATGGTTTGTGTGGATAGGTCTGGCAAGAGAGCTAAACTAAATTTTTTATACTAGGACTTCTTGTTATTAGGGATGAATGTGATGAGATGATTTAAGATTTGGTTGGATCTTTCCAGAAGATGTATTGTATGGCAATATGTAGGAAGGAGATTATTTATATTTCTTTGATTATTTCAGTTATTATTATTTCAAAATCCATTATACTAGAGTTTACAAATCCAATCAATCCAATCCAATTGATTAACTACACTCACAAGAACACATATCTTTCAATTGGATTGGTGGTGCGGTGTGGTGTGGTTTAGTGTGGTATTTTTTTTTAGTGATGCTTTGGGCTTATTATGGTCTGTTTTTGTGCATGTATGATACAGCAGTAGTATCTGAATTTCTCCGATTCTCCTCCTGTTACTGTATATGTATGTATATATGTGTGTGTGTGTGTATATTTTACTTATTAAGCAACAGACATGCTTGTCCATGGCTATTCCTCTAAGTATATGGAATTTCCAGCAGAAAATGTATTTTATTTATGTTCATCCATCATTAATCTAGTAGGCTACCTCTTTAATTTAAATATGTTAAATAAAGGTGACAAAGAATTTTATACTCTCTCGATTTCAAAAAAGATGAATAAAATATGAAAAGTACGTAAATTAAAAAAATTAATTTTTTAGGAAAAAATTTATTTTTTTGACAAAATTGTTCTTGTAAATGTATTTTATAATGATAGAGAAAGAAAAAGAGAATTTTGATGTGATATAAAATAAGAATAAAAAATTAATTATAAACTAAAAATTATTAATAAAATTATTTTTTTTGAGATAATAAAAAAAGTGTATGTGCTCATTTTTTTTTAGAAAAGAGAAAGGTATAAATGTTGCTCATATATATACTTTATCTAAAGAAGTTTTTTTATTTTTAATGCATTACAAGATACTCCAACTCTCCAAGACCATTTCCAAATACAAGAGATTCTTAAATTTTAGAAAGTATTTTTAATTTCAAAAGTATTATAAATTTATTTGTGTTTTTAAAAGGTTACTTATAGTAGCTTTTGCATAATTTACATCTTTAAGTATGTTAACGTTAATTAAATAAAATTTAAACTAATTTTAATTTTGAGAATGTTGTGATAATAATAATAATAAACTGTACAAAAAAATACACAACCCATTTTACAACGGGTGTGTTAAAAAATGTAGGATTCTAGAAAAAGTGTGAAACATTTGTTCCGGGACTTACCATATCTAGAAAGAGAAAACCAGACGCGGTCTCTAATGGCCACCACGTGTTCATCTTTTATTTTTTATTTTTATAAATATTTATTTTTATAAATAAAATTATTTAAATTTTAAATTATAATATAAATTTGATAATTTTTTAAAATTGAAACATAATAATATTTTAAATGTAATTAACAACATTGAATTTAATATTAATTAAAATACAATAATTTCACTTTAAAGTAAAATTTATAATTTTGAATAAGAATATGTAGACGCGATTAATAATTTTATGATTTTTTTTTTGATGTTTTGATTTTTTTTTTCTTTTTTTGTGCTTGTCCTCTCTACTCTATTATTTGTCTATATTTTTTATTGTAAAAATAAATAAATCTTATGATACGTAATAGTATTTTGTATATAGTTTATAATATTAATTAAAATAAAATTAATTAATTTGAAATTTAAATTTTATAATTTTATAAATTTATTTACTTAAAACATATATA
>JAUMHB010073536.1:0-12924 GCA_032359685.1 Pittosporum tobira | reverse complement strand
GACCTCGAGAGGAAAGGGCAAGGTAGAGTACTACTAGGCTATTCCCGGTTTTGTTCCAGCTTGAGTATTGTATTAAGGACCTTATGCGACTTCTGTTCGCTTCCCCTGTTATTTGTAAGACATATTATTATTAATATAAATTGGCTTCTGCTGTGTAATTCGTTGTGAGACCGATCCTTGTAATATAACAGGGCGAGTTGCCAAATATTGGCTTCTCAATATCTTTAGTTATTATCTGACGACCAGATTTCCGCGAGGTTTGGAGGTGGAAATTTGGGGGCGTCACACAAGAAACATGATAGTCATTAAGATGAAGAGGAGGTTGTCTTACCCGAGTTGAACGGCGAATGGGCTCAATGGTTGATGGGGACGCAGAATCATCATTGGAGACAGTGTCATGAGATTGATGTGTAGGAGTATATGACGAAGGTGGTGTGATCTCACTTGTATTAAAATTATTAGAATTAGAACCTGTAGAATCATATTCAGATGATATTTCAAGAAATGGATTGGTGAAATGAGGTATGAAGGTGGACGTATCAATCTCAAATTTGGACATAAAGGAGAACATTTTATGTTCCCAAAAGGTAACATGTCGAGAGATACGAAGTCTTTTAGAAATAGGATCCCAACATATATATCCCTTTTGTTCGATACCATACCTAAGAAAACAACATAAACGAGTAGAAGGTTCTAATTTTGTACGTTTATAAGACTGAAGAAGAACAAAACAGGCACATCTAAAAACTTTAAAATCTTTATATGAAGGAGGAGAACCATATAATCGTTCATATGGAGATTGATGGTCAAGGAGAGGATAAGGAATCCTATTGAATGTATATACCGCTGTGAAAGTTGCTTCTCCCCAGAAACATTCAGGAAGGGACCCAGCAAGAAGTAAGGCCTGCATAGTTTCTAAGATATGTTTTTGTTTGTGTTCAGCATGACTAATCTGTTCAGATGTACCGGGACAAGATTGATGGATAATGGTACCATTAGATACAAATAATTGAAGAAATTCAGTTTTTTTATACTCCATGGCATTATTAGTGCAAAAAACTTTAACATTACGAGAAAATGAGTTTTTATCATAATGACAAAGTTTTTGTAAATATTAGCCAGTTCATAACATTTTTTCATAATGTATATCCATGTAAATCGAGAAAAATCATCAACAAATATCACATAATATCTTGACCCTCCCATACTAGAATTGGGAAAAAGTCCTATATGTCTGAATGAACTAAATCAAAAGAAGCAATAAAATTTGAATCGCTAATAGAAAAAGGTAAAGCAGTGTGTTTAGCAAATTTACAAGATAAACAATCGAAATTGTCACTTTTGACAGAGTCTAAGAAACCACTAGAAATTAAAGGATGCAACCGATCGTAAGAAACATGACCAAGTCGAGAATGCCAGAAACTAAAATCTATACTAGGGGGAGTAGAAATAGCAATGAAATGTGGGGATTTTGATTTTTGTGGAATGTGGAGATTCGTGAGCTCAAATAATCTTCCACACCTATAGCATGTCCTAAGAACTTGTCCCGTCCGAGGATCCTGCACATGACAACTAGAGGAAGAAAAGAAAACATCAAATCCAAGTTCTCATAATTGGTTAGCAGAGATAAGATTTAAAGTGAGTTTAGGTATGAAATATGTATTAGGAATAGACAAAGTCTGAGAAGAGATATCTCCATTCTTGTGGACATGCATGAGAGAGTCATCGGCTGTATGAATGTTAGTAGGATAAATATCATGGGTAATATGGGACAACAATATATAATCATTTGTCATATGGTTGCAATAAGTATAATCAAAATACCAAATTTTACCTGAACTAGCAGAGGAAGAAGCAGTAACATGTGGATTACTGACATGAAATAAAACCTGTTTGATAATCCTTTCAAAGTCACTCATTGGTATAGAATTTGTATAGCCATCTGAGTCTTTTGCAGTAGCAACAATACGACAATAATTAGTGCTTCCCCCCTGTTTATTATTATTCCCACTGTTTCGTTGTCGTTGGCGACAATCTTTATAAACATGACCACGTCTTTGGCAATAATTGTAAGTAACATTTCGTTGTGAACTATTTGTAAAGGTATCCCTGTTTGGGAATGATCGAGGAATCTCTAATGACTAAGAAGATGTCTGTGAATGAATGGCCAAGACAAACTCTATCGATGTCACTATATCTGTGGAGCTGGATTTGAGAACATGAAGATGGGTTTCTTCATAGATAAGCTCAAAAACTGCACCATTAACAGATGGTAATGGAATACGATATAGAATAGAAGCTTGAACTAGCTTAAACTTCTGGTCAAGAGACATAAGAAACTGTATAAGACGCTATTTGTCTTTGTATGCCTCATAATGTTCAACATCTTTAGAACATTCCCATTTTGGCTCAGACAATGCCAATTGATCCCAGAGTGAATTCATTAGTGAAAGGAATTTAGTGATAGATTGGTCATGTATTTGTTTTTGTTCGAAAATAGTGTTTATGATCTGATATTAATGTAAGAGATCGGCAGTGGTGTACCGAGTAGCTAAAAGATCCCATACGTCATTTGCAGTGTCGTATCGTCCAAACTGTATATTAATATCTAGAATGGATGAATTTGTAAACCAAGTAATGGCTTGATGATTTTTGTTTTCCCAATCTTCAAGACAATCTTGGAATTTGGAATCGATCTCATTTTTTTCTTTTTCAGGAATTTTGTTATCTCCAGTAACATATTGCCATATTTTTTTGCCTTTTAGGAAACTTTTCATGGCTTGGGACCACAAAAAATAATTAGAACCATTTAGAATGGTTTAAATGGGAGATGTATTGTCACTTTTGTCCATTGTTAGTGCAAACACAGCAAAATATAGCAACTTACTGTGCAAAAATAACAATTTTAAAAGTAAATCAGCAATATACAGTAAGAATTGAGTAAAATGGACCTCAAAAATGGAAATATCTTATGATTTTGTGTAGGAAATCGGTCAAAGTTGGTCAAGAACCGGTCAAAATATGGTCAAACTGGTCAGTCAACTTTCTGATGGATAAAATCGGTTCAGCAGATGATCCAGCGACGTCAGCGGCCTTCAAAGGCTGACGTCAGCCTTCTGTCAGCAGCAAACGCAGTGGGCTTTAATCTGGACTCAGTAGTGGGCTTGGATAAGATCTGGGCTTGGTCTTGGGCTTTGACAATGGGCTTAGACTTAAACAGGCTTTGACTTGCTGGCAACTTAGACTTAGCCACAGTGGCTAAGCAGATGGCTCGGAAGCTGGCTCGGTCAACGTCACATCGGCTCAAATTCAGGTAAGGTTTTTAGACGGCTGCGCGTGGGGGCACGTAGGAGTGCGTGGTGGTGCGTGGACGCATGACGCAAGGAGCAGAACCTTCCAGTGGCGCGTGAGAGTGCGTAGTTGATCAAAATTCGTCAATCTTTTCAGTTCTGAAATTTTCTCAATGAGAGGAACACGATGGTATGTATATATCTTCTATTGAAGCTATATAAATTTGCTCGAAAGTAGAAATTTGAACCCTAGGCTTATAACATGAACATAGGCAAAGTTTGTGCTTGTTCGTACCTTCTGCAAAGGTAGAGAGGTTGCTGCTAGGTTTAGAAATCGAGCCAAAGCTCAGATACCATGTAAAACAATATAACGGAAGTAAAATCTTTTATTGAATTAAGAACTCGATCATACATAAGATGAGCTTATATAACATATTGAAATCCTAATAAGTAAACCCTAATGGGCTTAGAATGAAGGCCCATGGGCTTTATTATTATTATATTAATAGATTCAATTTTTTCTAACATACTAAATACTAAAAATGATTACACTTTTATTGATAATCCTTTGGGTAGTTGAGCACATGAATAATGTTCATTAGTCCAGTTTTATCCTAATATTTTTACGAGTTCATCACAATGGAAAAATGATTTATTCTCAAGCCTCTAACACTGCGATGAGTCTGAACAAAAATGTAATAAGAAAATTTCACATATTAAATGTGACGACCCCGATTTTCTCCTCACATCTATAACCACAGGAAATCGTGCATCAACTCATCCTTTGGATAATTGAGGTTACTCAATTATCCCTCCCTCACATGCTTACCCCATATATTATTACAATCATTCATTCAGTGTGGGAAAAATAAATTTATCTAGCTATTACAATCATACTTCGATAATTAAACAAATTTACATCCAAAACTTGTCTCCTCGTCAGGTTAGACAAAACACCCCAGATATACTACCTTCCTCGCCGTTTGCCTAAACATGGATTCACTCCTCGTTTCCCGGTGTAATCCCTCATGGGTTCCTAGCTGTGAAATAGGCTATAAAACATGGAATAGTGAGCAAATAGCCCAGCAAGTACAACTTAACGTACATGATAGCAAGCATTAAACTTTGTAAAGTATTTCATTTTTTTTAAACATAACAACATTTACCGTATCATCGCATTATGAAAAATGAGCATGCAAAGAATCATTTGTAGCCATCATTACCGTTTTATTTCCCCGTTTAGTCTTAACACATAGTACGGACCAAACGGGGACCGTCATAGAATGTGCACACCTCAAGCAGGGAAATTTTCATCATGCTCCATAGGACTCGCTCCTATGGGATTTCGGGGAATTTACCGGTCTTACCACCATATCAATTGCAGTACTCATCATTTCCTTAAAAGAAAATAATTTTATGCTTATGTAACATTTAAACTCGAGCCATTTCTCCACTTTGAAAAATGCGTGCTAAAAACGTTTTTATGAAATTAACAAGCAACATAGTAATTGGAATTGTACTTGCCTTTGGACCGGCTAACTTGATATTAACAATCTGATCTCGGTTTTTCCAAGTTAATTCCTATCATCAAAATAACTCAAAAACATCAATATAGGGTTTCTATCCCCCTAAATATTTCTAACACTTAGGTTTGAAGTTTGGTATTTCCTGCAGAACATTTGCTCTTAACAGTGTTTTTCAGCAGCCTATTTTGGACATTTTTATAAAATAGTAGAAAAATTCGATTTGAGAGTTTCTTGTCGGAAAATAAGCATAACTTATCCCAATCTAAATAAAAAAAATTTAATGATTTATGTATATATACACTATTTTTGACAAGCTTCCAAAATTAGGCCAAAATTAGAGTTTTTCCAAAAAATAGGTTTTGCTTCTGTCCCATTTTTCAACAATCTGGAAAAAATATCAAATGACCAATTTTGCTCAATTCTTTTTGGAAATACCTTCTTCTATAAGTTATATTTCATCAAAAACAAATTTCATGCAAAACGCACGAGTAGATTATTTGATATGGATTTTATCGTGGAAGTCGACGTTTTTGAGTTTTCCTGGGCTACTCGGGAATCATGCATGCATGATCCCTTTTTGGCCAAGCTAACCCATACTTCAGCAATAATACATAAAATCATTTTTAACCCAATATATAGTCAACCTATCATGAAAATAAGATCTAGCATTACTTTTATAACCAAGCCAAACAAGCAATCCCAACAAGAACACCAACATGATTGCTCAATATCCGCCATGCATATATTCACTTTTAATCGTAACTACGCATGCTTAACTATCTCAAAACCAACCTAGACTTTAAATATATTCTTTATATTCATCTAGGATCAATGGTCTTATAAAAGAAAAACCAATCTAGGGTTAGATTTTATACCTTTCTTGGAAGCAACTAGCAAGCACAAGATGATTAGCCTCTTTCTTCACTATCTAGCTTTACTTGAACACCAAATTTCCCCTATGAATGCTTTGCTATAAGCCTCTTTTGGTGATATTGGATGATAGTTTTAGGGTATTAAGATGCTAAGAAAGGTTTTGAGCTTATGTTGTACAAGAATTTTGCAAGGGTTTTGGTAGATTTGCAGTTTCTCTCTCTATATTGCTCTATCTTTTTCTCTCCTTTGTGCAGCAAACTAAGTCTCTATTTACCCCTTATGATTTTCAGCAGCATGCTTAGAGGGAGTAGATATTTGTTCTGTTCCCAAGATACCACAAGACTTTGACACATTGCTCCCACAAAAGTTTGACACATAACAAGAAAAGTTCAACTTGGTTAATTTTTTTTTTCTAACTTTAGCATGTATATATATATATATATATATGTATGTATATAACACACCCCTCCATGGGCCCTGCCGAAATTTATAAGTGGTGGGCCTTTGGCCCACCTTTTTCCATGCCTTAGCATACATCCTAGCCCACATTTTTGACCAAGCCCACAAGTATTTGAATCTTCATTTTTATTGGACCAAACTTGCTAATTTAGGTCCATTTATACATTAGAATTACCAGGTTAAAATCTTGGCCCAACAAACTTTAATTATTTTTGCCCTTTTGGGCTATGATTTTTCTCTTGGTATACCGAAAATTTGGTTGCCGCACAATAATTTGGCTATCATATTATTATTGAATTTATGATGTTTACAAGGCATCATTACATAAAAATTCAAAACTTCATTTTCGACAAAATTGCACGCCCTAGCTGATTTCTACCCTAAATCGATTTATGATCATGCCGATGGTGGTTCTCACATTAAAAATATGAAAAGACAATGTTATTACTAGTTATGTTTAGGACGTACCTTAACCCATTATCAAAAATATCTTTTTTGTTAGTCACACTCGTTCACATATTTGTCATCTTTGTACCACTCAAATCTACTTCCGCTTCAACCCAATATTGGTTTATTTTTTAAGCAATTTGATACATGACTCATTATGTGGTTTTGGTTTAAATCCATATCGGGGTAATTTCTCTCCTAATGCCTTTTCTAGTTTTAAAAGATCTTCATCTCTAAAAGCTCAAGTATCGCCTTTCCAGTAACCATTACTAACTAAATTTTGTAATGCTTCTACTTATTTGGCATCATTTTTCATCATCCATTGTTTTTTATTCATGCTTATTCCTTTCACTTGCTCACTTGATTGTTTATCCATTTATGCACTTAAAGAATATATTGAAGAACTAATACATATTGCAAAGAACAAAATAATACAACAAAATTATCCAGTATATATATTTAAAAAAAAGGATAAATTTTGGCAAGCTTCATCCATATAAAAAAAGGATAGTAAATGTTCTAGCAAAAGAAGAAGCTTTTATAAAAAAATAAAATTATCCAGTATGAGTAGCATTCAATTGATTGAATATTTGGATTGTTAGATTTGTCAGCTAGGTAGTCTACTTATCTTTCAATTATATTTCTAGTTGTCGAATATTTCATGTTAAAAAATCTTGATGGGTAATTGGTTAGTATCCTTCATTCCAATCATTTATGTGACAACGTTGCTCTCTATAAAGAACCAAAAGTCCTCGTCATTTGTGTATCCAATATTGACAAGTTAATAGTAACCTAATTACAATATTCAAGTATAATTAATTAACTAAATTTATAAAAAATATTATAAGTTGGTATTTAACTTATGAGTACATGAGAATAATTAAGTTTTACTAAGTGGGATATTCAAACCATTTGACTTACAACATCTTCAAGTACTCTATAATCTGTTGTTAATCCCTTCCAATAGGGTAAAAGATATATAAATTGCATATCTTATGAAAAAAAAACTTCTAATAAATTTGTGACAATTTCATGTTCTCTCGATCAATATCAACTTCTTGAACATGCACCGCAATGTAAGTACCGATAAGAGATCCTAGTTAATTCTTTAGTAGAGAGAAGCAAATGGCAAAATTATATACTTACTAAACATAAAGAAATTATCCAAATACTTATAATAAGTACTTTTGTTGGGATTTACAAAGTTTAGGCAACATTAATTGTTGAATTTATGGAAAAATTAATGTCATAAATAATTATAATTAATGAGTAATGTCTAAACGTAATTTGTAGAACTCCGTAAGAGGTTTCAAAAGATCCAAGAATTATAAAATTTTATTAAGAATTAAGAGATGTATGAATTTTTGAAGTGGACATATTAGATGACATGTATAAAGCATTTAATGAACATTAAATGTTTATCTCACATTAAATAAATTATAAACTATTTATGTGTATATTAGAGTGGATGTCATATATGCTTCCATGTGAGAAGTAAAGAGAAAACAATGCATGGAAAGGTAAGGCAATGCAGGAAAATTTTAACCAAGTAAACTTACGACGGTGTGGTTCGGGGTGGTGGCGGTAAGTGGGAGTCGGGTGTTAAAAGCGTAATTGGTGTTTTTAGGCTCACTTTTAGTAGGTGCATGATTAATGAAGTGGTGCCATAATTTCTGCAAAAATATGAATAGGCACCTGTTCATCATGTATTTTAATAGTGTGTCCATATGGTGAAACAAGGCATCCAAATAGCCTATAAAAGGACATTTCCTGCAACCATTTCATTCATTTAACTTAACATAAAATATTCTATTAATTTTATTTATTCAAGTTCTTTAATTTTTCTATATACAACTTTTGATTATTTAGTTCATCTACATTACTAAGTAATAGTTACAAACTTCTCTGGTACCTATTTTATCTTGAGAGACATTTCCTCAGACTCTGTGCAACTTTGTAGAGGACAAAACTTGTCGTAGGAAATAGTGAGTATCACTTGACTTAAGTCATCAAATTGAAGGTTTATTTGCGACATTTCAGCGACAGCACAAGTGTTTAACAACAGAGATTTCCAACAATCTTAACACAAGTTACAATCTGTTTATACTTGTGGAAGGAAAAGATGGCTGAACATGATTCTAACAACATCATATTTAATAAAGAAAGGTTTGATGGGAATCTCTTTAGGTGCTAGAAAGGGAAGATGTATTTCTATATTCGACAACAAAATTTGGCATATGTTCTAGAAAAATCAAAGTCAAAATTTGAATATAAAGAAACACCAACAAAAGAGGAAACTGAAGCATTACTCAAATGGGATGAAGATGATTTCATATGCAAAGGAACGATTCTGAATGGGATGGTTAACTCCTTATATGACATATATGAGCAAAAGTTTGCCGAAAAATCAACAAAAGACCTGTGGGACAATATCAACTTTAAGTACAAAGTGGATGATGCTAGTAATCGCAAATTTATGGTAACAAACATGCATCAATTTACTATGGTTGATAATAAACCATTGATGCTTCAGGTCTATGAAATGTAATTCATAATGAATCAAGTCATTGCAAAAAGACATGTGTTGAATGAGGCCTTCCAAGTTTCTACAATTATTTCAAAATTACCTATAAGTTGGAAAAAAACTAGGACGAAACTCAAACAGAAAATGGAGATAATGTCCACGCAAGATTTGGTGCAATATCTCCAAATTGAGGAGAATTCCAGAAAGACGGATAAAACGCAAATAGAGGAGAAATATTCTAAGATTAACTCCCAATATGACATATATGAGTAAAAGTTTACCGAAAAATCAACAAAGGACTTGTGGGACAATATCAACTTTAAGTACAAAGTGGATGATGCTGGCAATCACAAATTCCTGGTAACAAACATGTATCAATTTACTATGGTTGATAATCAACCGTTGATGTTTCAGGTCTATGAAATGTAGCCCATAATGAATCAAGTCATTGCAGAAGGACATGTGTTGAATGAGGTCTTCCAAGTTTCTACCATTATATCAAAATTACCTATAAGTTGGAAAAAAAAACTAGGAAGAAACTCAAATAGAAAAATGAGAATAGAAAAATGAGACAATGTCCATGCAAGATTTGGTGCAATATCTCCAAATTGAGGAGAATTTCAAAAAGATGGATAAAATGCAAATATAGGAAAAATATTTTAAGGTTATGATTGCAAAAAATTCCAAACATAGGAACAATAAAAAGAAGTACAATGATAAGAATGGAGCCTCTAAAAAGAAAAATTCATCAAGTGGAAAGCGTGTAGTGAAAAAGCCAAAGGTTGCTTGCTAGAAATGTGACAAGTTAGGTCACTACAAGAAAGATTGCCATGATCTAAACGATGAACAAGGAAATCATGTAAATTTAGCTCAAACTATAGATTTTTGCTGCAATGATTTCCGAGGCAAACATGGTTGAAGATGACTTGGTTTGGTGGATTGATTTAGGTGTCACCAAACACATTGCAAGGAACAAAAATATGTTCCAAACTTATTAGGCAGTGGAAGATCAAGATGTTTTCATGGAAAATGATTCAAAGGCTCAAATTATGGGCAAGGGCAAGGTGGTGATCCAACTTTCATCTACAAAGACTTTCACGTTGAATGGCATACTTCTTATGCCAGAGATTAGGAATAATTTAATTTTTGTCAGTATGTTAAACAAACATGGCTTTAAGCTATTGTTTGAGTATGATAATATTGTAATATATAAGGGAGACACCTATGTTGGAAAATGATATGTCTTCAACGTAATGTATAAGTTGAACATCATTAATGAAAATAACTCTATTGCATATATTAGTACTTATTTGAATGTTTAGTATGCTAGATTAAGACATATTAATTTTTGTAGTATAAAATCTATGTGTAATTTAAATTTACTTCATCAAATGATTTTTTCTTAATTAAATGAAAAATGTTCTACTTGTGTTAAATCTAAAATTACCAAGAAACTATTTAAAAGTGTAGAAAGAAGTAAAAAACTATTGGAACTTATACATTATGATCTATGTGAATTAGATGACATATTAACTATAGGTGCTAAAAGATATTTTTTTACTTTTATTGATGATTGTTCAAGATATACTTATGTTTATTTGTCAAAGACTAGGGATGAAGTTTTGGAGAAATTTAAAGTATTAAAGGCTGAAGTTGAAAGTCAATTAGGTCAAACAATTAATGACAAGTGTTTAACTAATATAATATTTTAAATGATTATTCTCTTAATTTATTATTAAATTTATATGGATTAGCTTTATTATCCTTGTTTTTGGACTAACGATATTCTATTTGGAGGATTGGACTTTGTTTTTTCAATTGGGCTTGTTTTGAAGTGGTTTAGGCCTAAAGGGGGCTTATTTGAACGAAAATCAAGTTTATGACTAATCTCGGTAGGACAAGGATTGCCAAGAATTGAAGAAACAGAAAAATAAAACAAGCAAAGAGTTTTACAGTCACATTTACGGTCGTAAATGTGACTGTAATTATATTTACGGTCATAATCTTGCTCGTGAAAATTGTCATGATTTCTGTTGACTTTTTCGGATAGTTTTGACATTCGCAAAGATGGGCTTTTCCATGGACTTTTTGATGCGAACTAAAGCAGGAATCATAATTTAAACCAAATTTAGAGAAGTCTTTATAATCTTAACTATAAAAACACCCTCTTAGCTCATTGGTCAGGATTAAGTGTAAGTGTATACCAAAGAAATTATAGTATAAAAGATATCGATCCAACGAAGATTGAAATTAACCAATTATGTACCAACTTTGACAATTCTTTAACTTATCTAACCAAGCAATAAAAATTTGATTTTTATTTAAGAAAATTATTTAATTAACTACTAAACTAATCTAATAAAATTAAGGTTTTAAACAATAATAAAAAGGCGTGTTACGATTTCGACTTCACATACTCAATCATAATTAGACCAGTTGAATTATCATGTAAGTTATGGAATTTGTTTTGTTGTGATAGTAGAATTTTCTTAAATTTGATTGCTACTCTATCTCTAGTTATAACATCCCTACTCCAATTATTAAACTCACAATCTCCATGCGAAATTTAAATAATATGAAGAGCATTAAGTTCTATAGAAATTCCTGGATTCGTCAACCATTACCTAGTTAATTTACTACCGAAACTAAACAAATAACCTAGACTATCTCTAGCTAGATTTAATTTATGGTTATAATACACACGAGCACTCACTAATCGTCTCCTCTCGGTACTTAAACTATGTGACAAAAATCATCCAAACAGTGAACAAGTATTTATAAGCAATAAAAATATGAATCATAACTCATAACATAATAAATTCACATAAAACGCATAATAAAATCAGTAGACCTAATTAATCATGAATAGGATCCATCTAGCACAGAGAAAATTAGAACATAATAAAATTAAAGAAAAAAAGAGAAAAGATAGATAAAACCATAGTTACACGTACAGAAATCCTACGCTTTGCATTGAAATCTCCCTACCAAGTATCATCTCTACAATACTACTACTAAACTACTAGCTATGAATAATAAAAATTGATACATAAAGTGCCTAGGGGTGTATGGTGTTTATATGATAGGTTACACAATCCAAATCTGTCTAAAATTCACATTGGAAAAGTCCAAATCGGATCTCCGTGGCATAATCAGAACATGAATATAAAAATCCACGCTAACAGCCTTGTCCTAGTTTGATTATGATTTGCCCCTTCTCCATTTCAAGCCCAAATTTGCATCAAATAGATCCAAAAATTTACAAAATAAATTCCAAACAAGGAGTAGTAATCCAAACTAAAAATAGGACAAATACTATTCATTTTTATTAGAAAACTATGCAAATATAGCAAAATTAAGAGTAAAAAATATCAAAATAGTAAGCAATAAAATCTCTTATCACTCATACAATTAAACAATTCATAGATCACACGATCTAGAGAGGATCAAGAGCTCAAGTAGGCGGAGACCGGAGGGCTACCAACGAAGAATTCATGCTGACTTCTTATGGTTTTTTTTTTAATTATTTATATTGCATTTTCTAGTGTAAATATGTTTTAATTTTTTTTATGCAAAGATTAGACGAATCCTATCCATGATTAATTGAAAGTTTTATTTAGACTTTAATATGTGTTTATGTTGATTTTTCATGAGTTATAATTCATGTTCTTAATGCTTCTAAATACTTGATCACTATTTAGATGATCTAGGTTAATATGTTTAAGGACTTGATGTGACACCCCCAAATCTGGGCATCCACACCCCGACTTGGGTTGCCAATTTATTATTAAATCCATGTCTTACA
>JAUMHB010073525.1:0-12927 GCA_032359685.1 Pittosporum tobira | reverse complement strand
CAAATGAATGTTTTGCATGAGCTTTCAAATGAAAGATAAAATGTGCATGAAAGATGAGATTTTGTGAAAGTTATAAACGAGATATGATTTTTAATGTAAAAGTTCAAACATAACATGTTTTCAAAACGAAAGAGTTGCATGAGTTTTCATTACTTGTGCATGAATGAAATGTTTAAGAGAAAATGTTGAGTATTGCAAATGTGATGGAAGACCAAATGAGATGGAAGACGCCATGTGGAACGGGTCCCATGGGGAATTCAATGAGATGATGAACCGGTAAAATTCTGAGATTCCATAGGAACGGGTCCTATGGTGCAGGACGTAATTCCCTACTTTAAGATGTGCACAATCTCTAGTGGCCCCCGTTTGGTCTGTACTGTGTATTAAGACTAAGCGGAAAATTGATGGTAATTGACGGATAATGACGGTAAAACTGAAGGTTAATGCATACTCAATAACGGTAAAGTTGAATGTTACAACATATTCAAATTTTGCATGATGTTAAGCACGATTTAAATGTCAACCATTTACTGAAATAAATTTATTCTTGAAAAACAATTATGAATGATTACGTTGTTTTAAGATTGTACTTACTAAGCTTAATTGTTCACCCCTGCTATTGTTGAATATTTTATTGCAGTTAGATAAGATCGGATCGAGTAACTAGCTAGAGAGAGTGGAACGAGATTGATGCCAGGGATTTGTCTAGCCCGAAGAAGAGGAACTGAAAGGAGGAAATTCAAAATGATTAAATATTGTATTTATTCTTAGAAAAATTGTCATATTAATTAAATTCCGCTAAAAAATCATTAAGAAATAGTTGTAAATTACTGTAAGTTTGAAAGCCTAAGGAGTAGTTGACGACTGGTCTAGGAGTCTTAAGGTTGTACGGAGACCGGGGCGTCACAGGCGAGCTGCCACGTGAAATGTGACGTTATCCTAATTAGGGCCAAAGTGGAAACCCTAACCCTAATTTGGGACGATCTTCATCACATGGAGTAGGCATGGTATATATCCATATTACTAGAGAATCAAGACTATGTTTATTACATTTCTGCTTTAGTGTTCCTCTTGCATATATTGTATCAATAAAAACTGCTGTGGTAACCGGAACTTCTTTCAGCCGCCACACCATAGGCCTTTAGTTTAACAATTTCATCTCCATATTTACTAGACAGTTACTTTCAGGAGGTCATTTTTTTTGGGTGCATTTTCTTTTGGAATGGCTCAGTCAGAGAGTTGGTACCAGAAATTAATCTGGGACATAAATGTCCACTAACCAACCCATACATGCAACGGTTCTGGCAGAAAAAGGGGTGAACCAGGACTGCTGTCGGACTTTGGAGTACTTGAAAATATTGAGCTCTATAAAGCTGAGCAGGGTGCTCTTACCACTCGAGCAAATGCACAACCTCTTATCCGTTAATTAATCTGTAAATTCTGAGGATTTTACAGAGGGTTTTATAATCATCCCCGACGCTCAACCCTATATATTAAATCGCTGGAAAATGTTTTCCCGACCTGTCGAACATGTCAAAATTTGCTGTAATATACCATGAATTATATGAGCATATAGAATAAATACCATTCTCGATATTGATCAGGTAGCTGTATATTTTGAGATATGCTGGACATAATGCAATCTTGTTTTGGACTGGAATTTAGATTTATATTCCGCTTGAATGGTTTTGGTGGAATGATAAATATGCTGCTGATCATGGATTGTTTCGTGGACTGAAGCTACTTGTTTAAGTTTATGAGATCTTTTCCCCCATGTTTAGAATAATGTTAGATTCAAGTACAAAAAGGTCTAGCAATGGTGCTACCTTAGACATAATTGTTCTTTTTTGATATGTTGTACAATTAATTAAAGATAAGTTTTTATTATAATACTATAAAACATATTGTTATTTTTAATTTATTATTTTATTATAAATATAGATAAATTATATCATTATCTTAAAAATAATTGCTTTGATTAATAGTCTTGGTGAGGAGGGTTTGTATGGTAAATATTACGTATTCTAAACATGGGGGAAAAGATCTCATAAACTTAAACATGGGGGAAAAGATAGTAGAATAATTGCTTTTCTTTGTTTTTTTTCGTAATCCCATCGTATTCACTATCTGGCTTATTTATATTGAACATAAACTCTACTCATAAAGTACTAAATTCGTGGACTTATAGTCTCTATTCGGAACAGAATTCAGAAACACAGTTTTTCAACTTAATCATTCGATTAGGGTTAATTTGGACTCCGATAGCCGCGACATTTTTGGCCATGACCTTGACATTTCTGTCAGTGGTGATGAGTGGACGGAGAAACAGGAGAAAAGCAGTAGGGTTCTTCCATCCGTGCACTAATGACAGCGGCGGAAGGGAGAGAGTGCCGTCAAAGCCATACAGGAAGATCGAGTCTCCCGGTTCTTTACTTTCTGCTTATACCATGCATGCTGCAGACTTTCGAGTGACTACTTTCCCCATACTGTTCGATAATTTTGAGCTGTTATTATAAGTGGTAATGTGAGTAAATTTTGGTAAATCGTGTGAGTTTTTAGGAATATGAAATTGTGACGTCTTCAAATAAGTGTTAATGACAAATAGTAATCGCCGAAGTGTAATCTGATTTTATTGAATACTAGTCCACTTGACATAAACTATGCGCGTGTTTTTGCAAATTATTTCCAGCATTTTTAGACTAAATTAAAGAAAAATAGGAATCAAAATTGGAGATTTTTTTTTTTTTACAGTTAAACCAAACAACGTTGTTTTAAAGATTCACCAAAAAACATTATGTAAGAGTGTTTGCCCTTTACCGTAGAGGGTTTTTTTTTTATAAAACTTGTCATTTTTAAAGTTATGTCTAATTTTGGTATGAAAAGAATATTTCAAATCCATGAAAGAACTGTACCGAGACCTGTTAAGCTAGGTTTTCTTATAGTATATGCTTCAACGAGCTTACTCCATCTGAAATGTCTATGTAATCTCCTGTTTTTCGTACCAATCATTAGTACATATATTTCACCAAAATTTGATTTAAGAGTTTTGGGTTCCACGCTTTCCGATATAGGGTTTCTCTTGTGATAATGGCTCAAGCATTTACGCAGAGATCAGAGGAAATGAGCAATCCTAGTCCCAGGCCAAATTACCAAAAATAAAATACTCCATCCGGTCTATAAAACAAGTCTCATTTTTATTTTATTCTAATTGATTTGTGAAATTTAAAATTTTAAATTGTGATGTAAATTTATTAATTTTTCAAGTAAATAAATTTTAAAATTAATAACAATGTATGTAGTTTATGATATTGATTGTTGTAGTATTACTTAAAATAAAAAGTATTCACATTTATTTTTGAAATTTAAAATTTTACAAATTCAAGAATGACTTTTGATACTGACAAGAAAATTATATTAAAATGGAAATAGAACTTTTTACGATAAATAGATGGGATTGTTGATTCATAACTTGTGTCCAGCTACAATGCCAGCTAACATTCAATCTGCAAAATCTGAGCTTAATCAGATTCAAATGTATCATCCTCCCTAACTTGGCACGTTTTTGTCATGACACCGACGCCGACACGAGACGAAAGCTCCACAATATTTTTCCATAAGCACGGGGGTCCCCAATATGAAGAAACGATACCTAATCCCTTTCTTATTTGGCCCGTTTCAAAATATAAGAAGAATTTATTTTATTTTTGAAATGTATTTTTGAAACATATTTTTGTATTAAAATTCATTTACAATTTACAAAGGTGATTATCATTTGGGACAAGTTAGAACGAAAATAAATGTAAGAATTGAATCAAAGTCTACCTCTAACAACCCTTATAACATTTAGGATAGATGACATGCGGGTTCTTTCAGATTTGTGTCAATGTTGTGTTCCACCAAAAATTAGAGATATTTTATTTATCTCATATTTTCTTTATTAAAAAAAAAAAAAAAAAAAAAGGTAAAAAATTAGGGAACCGCAAGGACCACACATAAGTTAAAAACTAAGATATGAAAGAAACACACGAATATATTTTTAAGTGGTAGATCAATGGTCGTATCAATCTTTAGTAAGTCTCTTTATGGTGGAGCAACAATGAGATCGTGATTGGGGTCCTACTCCGGTGTTTGCAAATTAAGGTATTTTGTTTTCTTGTGAAGGACAGAGATTTAATCTGCCGGTGATCGAAATCAAGCCATTAAAATGATTGGCCTCGATCAGAATTCGTCAACTAGGGAAATCATTACGTAGATGGTGGATTCAGAATATTACAGTAGAAGAGTATTTTTTTTCTTGAATGATAGACAAAGGAAAATTCCCTAGCTAAAGTGAATACTCACCCTATTGAAGAAACTTTAAATTTAACAATTTTTTATTTATTGTTCGTGGTGGTTGATGAGATATTACTTGTACCTGATAATTTGACTATTGTATACCTTAAAAGTAATAATTATAAATCCATCTTTAAAAATAAAAAATAAAAATTTCAGGGGAAATAATGGTCTCGGAGCAGATATTTTTAGGTTCATCATCTCATAAATGAGATCTTAATTTAATAGTTAAGATTAAAATTCTGAGATTTCTTACTTATCAGGTGGTCGGAATTTCTAACTCATTATATGATTGTTCTTGTGATATTCGAACCCTGGGTACTTTTCAATTGATGTTTTTGTATGCATAATGAAATAATTGTTACCACCCAAATAAAAAAGAAAAAAAAAAAAAAAGAGTTTCATGATCTCGGCTCCACAAATACTGTTAATCGTTTTTCGTACGGAAAACATATGGTAAAATGAAAATGGTCAAAAGCTCAATCTTGAGAATCTTTACCATTAGATTTTTAGGACATTAATAATTTCTTGTCAATTGTCAGGGTAAAAGGACTCGATTGGACGATTATAGATTTGCTCAATGTACAGTGGAAAGAATCCGGCAACTCAATAGGTTATATATAAACTAAAACGCAGTAAGACATGACTGTGGTTTTATAGAGATGTTATAATAAAAAAGTTTTTTAAAGTTTAAATGAAATACAACTAAAATTTTTATAAAGATTTTTGTAACATGGAAAAGTTTAATGTTCTCCAAATATTTTAGTACACTAATATTTGAACTTTCCTTTTAAAGCTAGATTATTGATACTTGTGCCTTTAGACAAGAGACAAAAATAACTTCAGATTGCTACTTTTAAAATTTTGGTGTGTAAACTACCATAGTTCGAAAATCAAACACCAATACACAGTTGGCTAGGAAACTCGATCTACTGCTATGGTAACTCTTAAATTTGCTTCTATTCTAACAAGTGCATTAATGTGATGACCCACTATCCTATATGTGGATTATAATGGTGCTGCAGTGAAACATCACAATTGGGATTATGAGAAAAAAAGTCAAGGTCACACTCGTTATTCTCCTGTAGAGTTTCTGTTCTTATCATCAGGAATAGATTTACAATTACAAATAACTATGTAGAATATGTGTTCATTAAATCTTTCAACGTCTATAGAAAAGGTGAATGACTCTAGCTTTCAAAAGGAGTAAAAATGATTTAAATTTTCGTTGTCCAATCTTGCATTAGACGACGAGAGATTTGATGGCTATATAAATTTGTCATACACATATATGATTCTAGTGCGGCCACATTTCATTTCTAATAAAAGGAAAATAACTCCCCTTCTGACCATGTATATGAGGAATGCATCAAATATTAAAGAAAAATTGAATTTAAATGAACTTACAAAGTGTCATTGTAAGACTGTCCTCGACAATCACAGTATCCACAAATGTTAACTTAGTAATCATGTTAATAGCAGGCAGCCGTGGCAATCATGGCAAACCAATGACAACATCCTCATCAACCATGACATGCCATGACAATCATCATCGACAATTATAACAAATAAATTTGACAATCATCCGCAACAACTATATAGAACAAATAAACTTAGACAGTCGTTTTTAACAACCATAACATGCCATAATAGACAAACTTAGCAGTCATCCTCAACTGCCATAACATGTCATAATAGACGGACTGTAGGGTTCCGTTCTCTCCCTTCCACTACAATATATGTACTATTGTCTTCTTGTTTCTATGGGCAATGAGCGCACAGGATGTCAACTTCTAACATTTAAGAACCTTGTACGGCTACAACTACTGTTTATTTTGTTTGGCAAATTTCATTTTCAATATCAGGTGACAGGTGGATAAGGCAAGTATCATTTCTGTTTGACCACGAAAAAGGTCGCACATTATTAGTAAGTAAAAACATAGTTGTAGCACTAGTAGATATATTCTTCTATAAAAAGAAAATCAGAGAGAAAGATATGCAGAGAAGATGGAAAATACTTCTGGTTCTGTTTGGTCTGAAGAAGTAGCAACTTGGGCTCAATGCCAAGCTGCGGTAAATGAAGGCACTTCGTGCCGAGTTCCCGGCTGGCCGTATCAATTTCATGGTTATACTCCGGTACCGCCAGCGGAAGAAGACGGAGCTGCAACTGCTTCCAAGAGCCATAGCCAAGCCGAAAAGCGGCGGAGGGATAGGATTAATGCACAACTTGCTACTCTTAGGAAGCTCATTCCTATGTCCGATAAGGTAATAGTAATAAGACTTGTGTCATTTTCCTTCTGCAAGTTCAGTTGACAGCATGACTGTTTAAGAGCGAGAGCAATTATATTGAAAATTATTATTTTCACACACTTTAATGTTATTTTTACACATATGATTTATATTTTATATAATATTATTTGTTATAAATGATTAAAATGTGAGTCTTATACGCAAAAATAATATAAGAGTGTGCGAAAATAATAATTCTCATGATATAACATGTAGCGGGAGTTTTTCTTAAAAAATAAAATTAATATTTTACAGCATCCTATAAAAATGTGACACTTCATCTGTTAAGATAAAATAAAGGAACAAATTAACACGGTCACTTAAATCTTCGTTAACTAATCTTAACCAACATAAAAAGTAATTACTAAGCAAGTTATCTCTTTGATTAGGATTTTAAGAAGATAATCACAATATTAAAAAAATAAATATTAAATTCAAAACTATAAAGAATAAAATATGATAATTGAAAAAATAAAATAAAACTACATCATTTTATTTATTTATAGGATTTTGAGATCTCCGAAATAATTTTGATACCATTTACAAATATAATTAATTTTGACATAAAAATGGTTTAGATTTTTTCTTGATAGCTTCTAATTTTTTTAATTTTGCAATTATCTTTTTAATTTCAATCAATTGTATTAAAGAAACTACTTATCTAATCCCATAAGAGTTAAAGCGAGTTTGAGTTTGCTCACAAATAAAATTTTGTTCCTTCATTATTTATTAAATTAATGAGTTGGCATATCTTATAGGTTGCTATAAAGCACTAATTTTATAGATAATCTGTATTAAATTTTCTCTCGTAACTGAATTGACCCGAATAATATATTATCATCAACTAAAATAATGTAATATATGCTGGTTTAGTTAGATTCATGTTGACGCCTTTAAAAAAGTGATATTCTCTCCACCAAGAAAATATATTATTCATTTGAGTCAAAAAATTGATAATAATTTAAAAAGATTTTTGACAAAAATAGTGTTGGAATGAACATGTCACATGTGAAATAATAATGGAACTTGGCGAGTAAATATGTGTTATAAAATTTATTTTACTTATTTATTTTAAAATAAAATAAAAATTCATTTTACTCTTATATTTTAAATTTAGATATGTATCCTTAAAAGGTGATGTATGCAGAATTCAAATATGTTGTTCTAAATTCAATCTAACGATTGTATTACATTTAAGTTTATTAACTGTAAAAAATAAAAATAAATTTTAAATGTAATATAACTGTTGAATTGAATGATAACATCAGATTGGACATTAAGTGAGACAGAAGATTTGGACCGGATGTACGCTAACACTAGAAAAAAAAAATTGGGATTTTATGACAAATTTATCAATGGCACATGAATCATTAGATGGGAATTAATGACAAATCTGTCGATGGCACATGAATCATTTCACCAACACACACACACACACACAAAAAATCTAATTTTCACCTCTCATTTAAAAAGCAATACGTACATTGTCATAAAGAGTATGAGTGCCCCTGGAATGATCTGTGCCCACCATTCTTTGGTTAGAAAAAAGAAAAGATGTGGCTATGCAGATAGCATGCACGTGTAGATGAGATGTTCTTAATTACACACGCAGCTAGATAGTGTATCACGTTTGTTTACTACACACTTTTTAGCGTTGATGTGGATTTGTGGAATGATGTCAACATCCTTGTCGTCCAAACTTCTGAAGGGATGTTTTCCATGTGAAAGTGAAATTTATGCACAGATTTTACTTTTTTGATCATGTAAAAGTATAGAACAATAATCTCATGGATAGTTTGAGGATTTCCATTTGATTTTTTCTTTAAAAAGAATCTAATTGTGAACACGGAAACAAGTACATTTTGCAATATATGTTGTGACTTGGGTCCATGTTATACATTTTGAGGCTCATGTAATGTACTACGTCGTATCACACCACACCACAGTGTAATGTAAAAATTGATACAAACTTTATTGTTAGACAAAATAAAATATAAAAAGTTATAAATTTATCTTTCGGGAATTGATTTTAATTTTTTACTACATTTAATTTATATGATATACAAAACTAAAAACGAAATGAATCACATGACATGGTGTTGGGACATGCAGATGGACAAGGCAGCACTTCTAGGAAGTGTAGTTGAACATCTGAAGGAACTAAAGAGAAGAACTTCGGAAGTGAGCAAACTGGTCACAATCCCAACCGTTATCGATGAAGTAACCGTTATCGATTTTGATGAAGAAGCAAGCTCCAAAACTGGTAATATTTTCATCAGGGCATCGATTTGCTGCGACGATCGACCGGATCTTTTTGCGGAGCTCAACAATGCCATTAAAGGCCTAAGGCTGAGGATAATTCAAGCTGATATAGCAAGTTTGGGTGGCAGAATTAGAGGCACTTTCGTGGTTTGTGCCAAGGATTGTGAGAGGTTAAGCTGGATAGGTGGCCTAAACAACATAAAAGCGTCGCTAAATGTAGTATTGAGTAGAATTGTTGCTTCCACTACGTCATCTAATTATCGACTAAAGAGCAAGAGGCAGAGGTTTTTCTGCCCACCACCTCATTGCTCCCAATAACTTGTAAAAGCAATGCAACTTCTATATGTTCTTTCCATGATTGTTTGGGCCTAATAAATGGCATTTATAAGTTTTTTACTTGGGCCAGTTCGGCCCTAAGATTAATAGGAGAGTTCAAATTAAGCCCGTAACTGGGAAGTGGGAAGTGGGAAGCATCAAGTTTCTAACCGTCAAATGCAATAAGCACAACTCACATTTCTAGCCGCAACAAATCTGTTGATGTAACTGCGTAACTGACTCCACTCCTTTCCGGGAACACAAACTTATGAAAAATAATTTATCAAGAAAAGATATTTATACAAAAATAAAATAAAATAAATCATACTAAGAAGGGATATAAAATTAGTTTAAATGATGTGTCTAGTTGTAATGATAGACTCATCTTTGTATTATCAGATATTGTATAATTAAATTTTGCAGCATCCTTTTATATCTCATTGTTTGTATTCATCATTTGGCGCTTAGAACTACTCAAAAAATATTTTTAGAAAAAAACATTAGATAAATTAATATATAATATAAATAGACAAACACTAAATCTAATTTGGTTCACTTATCGAGTCATAACATGAGTCAACCGAGTCTTTTCTTTTTACTCACCGGGTCGACTCAGTCAATGAGTCTACTTTGGTTCAATTACTGAGTCGACTCAATCTCAATTACCGAATCGACTCAATCTTACAAACTTAAAAAATAATTATATAATATAAATAAATAGACACAAAATATATTATGGTTCACTTATCAAGTCATAGCATGAGTCAATTGAGTCTTTTTGTTCACTCACCGAATCATTTTGAAATCATGCAACTCAGCATCTTAATTTACAAGTCCATAAGTCTCTTCTCATAAATAAATTATATAAACAACTTATTTAAATACATTCATAAAAAAAATTATTATTTTTAATAAATTATAAATATTTACATCTAGTCCGAACAATACCAAACATTTAAATTAATATTTAATATAATAATGATACAATGTCTTCATGTCATCTCGTTTGTTTCTCTATGAGAGAAAGATTCGCAGTACTATAAATAAAGCTCTTAATTATTATTGTTATGTGAATAATACATTTTAATTTTATATTTACTAAAAAAATGAGTAATGTTTAATCTAATTATAATGACATCATAAAGTAATTTATCATATTATTTTGAAAATAATGTGTTATTTTATAATATATTATATTATTAATTTTAAAACAAACATTTTTAACGAAGAAATGAAATTTATTTTGAAAGACGCTTTTAGCGGTTCACTAGAAAAGAAGCACAAAGAAACGTACCAAAATTGGCGTTACAACTGATCACAATATCAATAGTATTTATCACCTAACAACCTCCTACTGTACTTTTAATTATTCTGCAACTACTTTCTTTAGTCAGTTAGTTAGGGAGGTGATGTGAATATCTCAACGTCACATACCCCTTAAAATTCGCCACCCACACTAAAACGGTTACAACTGATCACATCCTCCTCCTGAAAATTTTTATTCGAGACATACGCTTAGGAAATTGCCATTTCTATATATTAAAATAATATTTAAAAATTCGCTTTGGCGTTTGATTACTGATAATAAATTAATTAATTTTTAAATAATCGTAATATATGTTAAATATAATTCTGATTAACTCTCGAAGTATCAAGTTAATTTTTTAATTTTTTTTCACATAATAATTCAGCCTAACAAGTTTTTAAATATACTCTTAAAATATTTTAATTTTTTCATAAAAGTCAACACTCACATTTCTTTACTTCATAAAATAAAAATAATAACAAATCCAAATATTGTTTTTATTTTGGGATAAATATGGGGAAAAAAAACTTTTTAACTGCTACGGTTTCGGATTATAGAAAAACTCAACCGTCTTTGTACGTTTATGAGGAAAAGCAGTTACGTAGAGATTGAATCAGTTAAGGAGTAGTTAGTTATAAATTACCAATGAGTCCAACCAAGCTCTAACAAACTAAACAAACACAAAGAGCGGGTTTCTTTCATCATTCCCATACGAGAAAAAGAGACCTTCAATCTGCCATGGAAATGGAGGTAGTTGATAATAAGATCAAGGGTTCATGGACCCAACAAGAAGATGCAACTCTCACGAAGCTGGTGGAGCAACACGGCCCACGTAACTGGTCCGTCATCGCCACCAGCATACCGGGCCGCACCGGCAAGTCCTGTCGTTTGCGGTGGCACAATCAGCTCAGCCCGGAGGTCCAACACCGCCCTTTTTCCCCTGAGGAAGACGCCATTTTGATCAAGGCCCACGCCATTCACGGCAATAAATGGGCCACCATTGTGAAACAATTACCGGGTAGGACTGACAACGCCATAAAAAATCACTGGAATTCTACTCTACGCCGACGGCGACTAGCCGAGGCAGCATCATCGGGGTCGAAACCGCTTGTGGAGGACGTGTTAAGTCAGTCATCCGGGTCGGACTCGGGTCGGAACGTACGGGGAGCATCGCCCGAGTTTAATCCTGTTACGAAGCGGCCGAGTTTGGGTTTGGTAAATGAGTTTCCGGACTCAGGTCGGAACGTTCAGGCAGCATCGTGCTTGTCAGAACCGTTTGTGAAGAGACCGGGTTTGGATGTGTCCAGCGGATCGTCCGGGTCGGATTCGGGGATTAAAAGGCAGCGTTCACGTGGGTCGGTGGAGGAGAATAGTTACGGGGGGCCAAAGACTTTGCTGACGCTGTTCCCGCCGGAGAGGGGCGTAGTGTCGCCGCAGAAGGAGGCGGAAAAAGTGGTGGAGAAGAATGAAGGGAGACGTGTAATGATGCGAGTTGATGAGGAGGAGAGAGAAAGATCGACGGTTGAAGTGGAAGAGAAGTGTTTAGTGAAGATGATGCAGAGGATTATTGCTCAGGAGGTTCGTAGTTATATCGACAGTTTAAGGGCTAACGGGGAATTTGGGCCTGGGTTTGAATTGGGAGTTCATAAGCAAAAGAACTCATAAAAACAATAGGGGGTAAAATGTAATTTTCAAAATATTCTCATGTTTGGAATGAAAAATCAAACGAAGGACAAAAATTCAGTGTAAAAATAAGTGAAAAATGAATTTACTCTATCGCTCAACAAGGAGGTGTACATTCCGAGTGAAAACCCTTTAACAATTGAAAATGCAATTATATGTTCGTTGAAATTAAACGATTTTGAAGTTGAATTTACAATTGAAATTATAATTTTTTTTAATTGTTATCAACCTATGTAAGTAAAATTTAAATTGTTGATTGGCTGCAAATATAATTGTTGCAATTGAAATGATTCAAATTACTAAAAAAAGAAATAGATTTTTATCCAATACTAATCAAGTATATCATAATTAATTATGTATATATTCATACAAAAATAAGTTATTCCAAAGAAGTAATACTATACAATATTAATTTTTTAAGTGTAATTTAATTAATTAAAATAACAAGTGTTGGTGCATAATACGTACTCCCACCATCCTAGATGTCCTAATTTTTTGACAATGCTCAATACAAATTTTTAGATGCTTTAAAGATATAATTATATACTTATATTTATTTAATAAATATATTGAAAAGTATATTTTTTATATTTATTAAATATATTAAAAAGTATAACATATAAATATATTAAACATATACAAAAATGTGACACCCCCAAATCTGGGCATCCACACCCCGACTTGGATTGCCAATTTATTATTAAATTCATGTCTTACAAATACACAAGTCATAAGTGATA
>JAUMHB010073491.1:0-32623 GCA_032359685.1 Pittosporum tobira | reverse complement strand
GGCGAATATTGTCTTAAGGAAAGAGTGAGCATCACTCGATTCAGATGGATATTATTTTATCAGAATTATTGTGCTATAATTAAAGCGGCGTTACAACAAATGTTCCAACAACATATTCTGTTGCACCACTCCCGAAGATCCAAATTGGACTAGAAGTATAGAAGTAAGCCAAAAGTTCAATTAAATCACGTGAGTTCGTAGGAGGTCAGGACTGCTGACAAAAAGCAGTCTAACACCTTGTCCATCCCAATTGGAGGTGATACTCTGAATTTACCCAAGTGTGCAAATTCTTGTTTATATCAACTCTATTGCAAAATTAGAGATAAAGTTTGACTTTTGGAACCAATTTGCCAAAAATTCAAATTGAAAACTAATTTCTGTATTGAAAACAATAAATATGGTAATTATTAATTTCTTTATAGTTAGTTTGCAATAATTATAGTTGTTTGCACTAAAATATCAAATAAATTAGAATCAATTTTGAATCTTACGATCTCCCAATTTGACTCAAAAAGTCCAAGTCTATCGCTAATATTGCAATGGAATGGAATGAGAGTGAAACTTACAAGAGATTGATTGTTATCATCAGAGATGAGTCGCATGCCTTTGTGATTCAATAGCAAATCCCCATCCTGAAATGTTCCACTAGCAGTCCTGCAATTTAAGTTCAACACGATTGTGAATTGAAAATTAGGAATTTAAACGCAATTCAGATATCAGATCGAATGATACAAAGTAACTTACAAGAAACTGGTGATAGGGGTTTCTTGTGCAGGGACGGAGAGCTTGAGTTGCTTCAATGGCTTCATGCTCTTCATGGTTTGTGACTGGTTTTTAGCTCGTCTCACGGTTTTAGAGAGAGGGCGAGAGAGAGAGGGAGAGGGGCAAGAGTTTGTTTTGTCGAGATGGCGAGACAGAAAGCAGGGCGATCGGATTTAGGCGAAAATTGGTAGTAAATACAAATTCAAACGGGCACGACCGCGAAACAAATACCCTGCTCTCCACACCTCTTTACTTTCACGCTTTTCGCACATTCTGTTCGTGACCGAAAAGAAAAAATGGGAAAATAAAGAAACTTTAAAAAATAAATAAAATTATTTTAAGCTTTTTATTTTATTTTATTTTTTTCCCCTTAACGTGGAGTATTTGTGTGTATCTGACATTTTTAATTTCAAAATATTTTTATGAAATTTGAGCTTACTATCTCTTTCTTTGAATAGTTTTATAAGAATTTTTGCCACGTCTTGAACAGAGTACTAAAAATAACACAAACAATTCCACTAACTCTAATTCTGTATGACAGAAGAGCAAATTCAAAAATTAAATATAATAGGCGTATTTTGTATATATATTATTATAATTGATTCCTTAGCAGAATAATTACATGTGAGAATATTAGAGGTATATATAATAAAATAAATTATTATTATTGTTATTAATAATATGTACGTTTGGTAACAACTTTGATAAATTATAACATTCAAATATAATAAAATATCACGTTTGACAAAATATGATAGATTAAATTTATGGTCAAAAAACTGTGCTTACAACTTAAATTCAATTCTAAAAAAAAAAACTTGAAATTAAATTTAAGTTGAAAACCGTAATTTAGAGAGTTTCCACCACCGTTACTGTAGGACAATAATTATTGTGAAAGATAATACTACCTCCTTTATTCTTTTTTTTTTATTTTAAAAAGATTTAATAAACTAATGGTTTATGATTGATAATTTCATTTAATAATTAATTTATAAAACATATAATCAACAGTTAATATATGTTATTTTTTAAATTTTGAATTAAATATTATTTTATTTTACTAATAAATATAGATAATTACTCTTACTGACTGTATTGAGTGAAAATCTATATCCCATTTAAAGATTATTTTATTTTTAGATGTTCAAAACCTCATAGAAATTTTATGAAGTCAGAAATTTATGATAAACACCACAAATATAGTGATCGAGAAGACTTCGATCGTTTAAAAAAAAATAATAAACTGAAAATGGGCACATGATTCATATTTAGGGAATAATGCAAAATCAACTTTTTTTTTTTTACCTAGTGTAAATTATGGATATTTTTCTACTATATTTTTAAATATAATACAATTTTTACATTGGACTAAAAATAGCAAAGATAACATTTTTTTTTGCAGAGTAAGAAGGATAAGTAACTATTTTTCCATAAATACTTCACCTTACCAAAATACTAGTAGTACTCCTACTACATTTTAATATTTCACTAATAAAAACAAGAAAGAAACTCGAAAATAATGAGAAATAATACTAGTCCGCCCTGAAATATTTGCCAGTTAACATTGGCATATCAAACAATTGGGCAGCAGCAGCTCAGTGATTACCAAATGATTTTTTTTTTTTTTTAAATGTCAGGGTTTAACTTTTACTAACAGTATCACATTTTAAAAATATTAAATTAAAAATTTCTTAAAAATACGCTTTTAAACGTGCATGCGTGAGTATATTAATTGTTTTTTTATAAATTTATAAGCGACTATTGATTTATTAATGTAAAAAGAAAATAAACAAATTGGCGTATCGTAAACAAAAACATACCATATGAAAAAAAAAAAATTTATCGGGAATTGAGATAACGTCAATTAATTCCAATTCATAAAACTTCTCAAGTCCGCTTCAGGCATTACTCTGTTTCGCCACTACACTACACTACACTACACTAGCCCCCTTCCTCCATTCTCTGTTTTCTTTATAGTATAGTCACAGTCACCGTCTAGAACTTGACTCCCCATTTCAAAATAACTCCAGTTAAAAGAGGGACAGAGAAAGAAAGCAAACAGGCGCACGTTAGCAAATACTGTAGAAGCAGAGGAGTTTTAGCTTCTGAGAGCAAATTAATGGCAAGAGGTTTCAGACTCATATTTGCAACTTCTCTGCTGCTAATGCTTCTGGGTATGTCCCAATTTTTCTGACTCTCTCTATGCTTACACACGCGCACACATATTGGGTTTGCATCGAATTAATCTTTATGGCTTTTGAGCTACTGCTTTGAACTTTTTGAGCTGTGTTCTTGAATTTTTTTCACTGTTTCCCTCTATTAGATCCATCTTTTAGGCTTTAAACATCGATTTTTAGTAGTAAACCTCAGTACTTCGTGAAAAGATTCATAATTTTCGCTTTGTATATCCTTAAAATGTCTGTCCTTTATCTTCAAGGACTTCCCTTTTTAAACAAGATTTCCCTTTTATTCATACCAAAAGGCACCGACATTTATGTTTGTAGTTAGGCATGTCTTGTTGTTAGTTTCAGTGAATGGGATGACAATAGTGGTTGTCTAATTTTGAACGCAACATGCTGACTTTTCAGCATCTAAGTCGAACCCCTGTTTGGAAATGTAAAGGAAATTGATATTTTTCACAAGTTATTATTATTATTTTTTATATATATTTGCATAAGGACTCGTGCAAGTGAACATTGGTGACAGTGAACTTGTGTAAATATCAAAATGTAATTTTGGAAATAACACTTAGCACTTATTTGGTAGCAACGTTTAGGGAGTCCAAATTTGCTACCAGATGCTGTCTCATCTAGATGTTGTCCTAATCAATTCCAACAGTTGTATTCCATATAAAATTTACAATTAATAAATTTAAATGCAATACATCCGTTGGATTAGATTTGGGACAGCAGATTTGGACTCACGTTTAGGTGTTATGGAATCAAACGCAATAAAAGATCATCTTTGGAAGACTAAATCTAAGTTCAAAAAATTGAGTTTACAGCTTAAATTCAACTTCAACAAAAACTTAAAGTTAAACTTCAGTTACAGATCACAATTTGATGAGTTTGAAGCGCTACTCCAAAACAAGCCCTAAACATTTACTAAGTGGGAGCATTACATTCCTTTCAATTAGGTGAAATCCTTAGAAACTTGCAAGCCCTAGACATTTGCTAAGCGGCAGCGTTACATTCCTTTCAATTAGGTGAAATCCCAATAAACTTGTAAGGTAGGACCTCAATGTATAATTTTTTTCAGATAATGACCTCAATGTATTTTACAAGTGTACATCCAAAGTGCATTGATAGAGTTTGTGGACCATATCTAGCTGTTTACCACAATGTACGGTATGATGGTTTCATTTTTATTGTTCATAAAAGCTCTTATGGTGGATCTTCAGTTTTTCTTTACTAGAGCCTCTACAGTCTTTTCTAGAAGTAGGGTTTAGTGTATATATATCTCTTTGATATAGTGATTAGAGGCCACGAATTTTGTTTCGAGATTTAAAATTTGACTATGGAGGGCATGCTTTTGACCAGTGAGTTTCTCAGCTTGTTGCACCAAAGGGAACAGTTACGTTTTTGTGCTTAACTATGATGATGTTTTATGGTAGTACCAAATTAGAGACATATCTCTAATTTTAGAATATGCACCAGAAAGGAATAACTATATCTAATTTTGCAACAGAAGAACATATTTATGTACTAATACATGAAACAGATACTATTGCTTAGGGCTTTAAATTAAATTAAACTAAATTCTTTTCCATTTACAAATAACTGAGATCTGTTCATGGGATTCAACTATGTTGACACAATTCTGGCAACTAGGATTGACAATCTACATTTTGTCTGCAGAATGTATATTCATCACTTAAAGGAAGAACCGAACCACTAGATAGGACTCCTATTTCTACAAAAAATTGCCTCTGATCAGGCTATTTGCATCATTATCAGCGATTAATTTTATCAGTATACTCTCATGATTACACATTTGAAATATTAATTTATGTTAATGACAATGATAGTAATAAAAATTGAAGTGAGATTTCCAATATTGTTGTTTGCCATATGGTAGTTTTTCTCAAGCCTCTGAATTTTGATAATATCCATAACAGGTTCCTGCACTGGGAGCTCCGTTGGGGTTTGCTATGGAAGAAATGCAGATGATCTCCCTACCCCAGATAAAGCAGCACAGCTCGCTAAGCTTCACAATATTAAGTACGTAAGGATATACGACTCCAATATCCAAGTCCTCAAAGCCTTTGCAAACACCGGCATTGAGCTCATGATCTCGGTTCCAAATTCCGACTTGTTACCATTTTCACAGTTTCAATCAAACGCCGACACCTGGCTAAAGAACAACATCCTCCCATACTATCCGGCCACAAAGATCACATATATAACTGTTGGAGCCGAAGTGACAGAAGCCCCTAACAACATCTCCGCCGTGGTGGTCCCCGCCATGACAAACATTTTCACGGCTCTAAGAAAAGCCGGTCTTCAGAGAAAAATCAAAGTTTCTAGTACACATTCTTTAGGGGTTTTGTCCCGATCATATCCACCTTCTGCCGGGGCTTTTAATAGCAGCCACGCATTTTTTCTAAAGCCTCTATTGGAATTTCTTGCTGAAAACCAGTCACCTTTCATGGTTAATGTATATCCTTACTACGCTTATAGGGATTCTCGAACCAATGTCTCCTTGGACTACGCCATATTTGAATCATCTTCTGACGTCATCGACCCAAATACTGGTCTGCTTTATACAAATATGTTTGATTCTCAGGTTGATGCTATCTACTACGCTCTAATGGCTCTAAGTTTCAGAACAATCAAAGTTATGGTCACTGAGACCGGCTGGCCTTCAAAAGGATCAGCTAATGAAACAGCTGCAACTCCGGATAACGCGCAAACATACAATACCAATTTGATTCGCCACGTCATCAACAATACGGGCACTCCCGCAAAGCCTGGGGAGGAGTTGGATGTGTATATTTTTTCTTTGTTCAATGAAAACAGGAGACCCGGACTAGAATCTGAGAGGAACTGGGGATTATTTTATCCGGACCAGGTGAGTGTCTATAATATTGCTTTTGATGGGAGAGGTTCTGTGGGCCCAACGAGCAAGACAAACATGACAAGCTCAAATGGGACATGGTGCATTGCTTCGCCTAAAGCTTCTGAAGCTGATTTACAGAATGCCATTGATTGGGCATGTGGGACCGGGAATGTGGATTGTTCTGCAGTTCAGCCCAGTCAACCTTGCTTTGAGCCTGATAGTCTAGTATCGCATGCGTCTTATGTGTTTAACAGTTATTACCAGCAAAATGGAGCTACTGATATCGCTTGCAGCTTTGGAGGATCGGGAGTTAAAACAAATAAGAATCCAAGTACGTATATCAGGATCCGTGGCCGTGCCAAAGTTGATTTTCTTGTTAAATTACCAACACTTTGGCTTCTACCTCGGGTTAATGTAATCTGAGTAAACTCGGTCATACATAACTGTTAGTTTTAACATCCTTCCTGGTTATGTTAAATCCACTATTAATGACCTTTTTTCTTTTTTCCTTCTATTGTGTGCAGATTATGACAAGTGTTTGTATATGACAGCTGGGTAAGTTAAACATCACCTAGATCATTATGCTATATTTATTTATTTAAGTTATGTTGAATTTTCTCCCATATTAATCGTGCTGCACTTGGCTGGACAAATTCCATAGGAGCAATAAAACTGCTGCAACTAACATACCTGCAAAGCCAACTTCTTTCTCTGCACGGGAAAAAGTCTCGGCATGGTTTTTTTCAAGTTGGCTGCTGATGACTTTCTTGTCATTCTTCTGAATATTTATGAAGAGTCCGAAACTCGATTTTGGGAGTGGCATCATCCTTAAGACAAGAGCGCGCTTGCTCTGTGTCTTTAGACTCAGAGTAGGTATTTTTTAAAGAAGTGTTAATCGTGTTTGTATCTGTTGTAAAGGGGGGATGAATTCGCTGTTCTCTTGGGGTACATTTATGTCTATGGTTACGGAATTGATATCATTCACACAGTGTTAGACCGATTTATTAGTGTTACATATGGAAGAAAAGGAGTTTGTAGAAATAATAAATTTTCTTGTGGAGTTATTGTTGTCCTGTATTGTTGGAATGCAATTTTTTTGTTACATTCTCCGCTCTATCATATGTTCTACTACAATTTATAGGTTATTTATATTTATTTATTTTATTTTATATTTAATAAATTTTTTAAGTAATACACAGGTGTTTATTAAATTAAAATAAAATAAAATAGAAAATAGAAAATGAAATAGGATATTTAAATTCGTATTGTTGCCACTCTAGGCGTACAAAGATATGATTCATGAGCTTGGAGATGCATTAATGTAATATCTAAAAAAAAATTGATTTGCGAAGTATGAAATCAGCAGCGAAAGAGGACATCACACCTATAACTTAACAATTTATTTGAACCGTTTAATACGGAGTAATAAAGGTGGTGTGAACATCATAACACTTTCAATGAGAGAAATGTTGAATAGAGCGCAATAAGGAAAAAAAAATTTTGTTTCACATTAGTGCCAAACCTTTTAAACAAAGAGTCTATTTATATATAGGTTCAAGTTATAACGATTTGATTATTTATATAAATAATATTATATATACCAGTGTCTGGGTGTGCAATTTTTTAATTTTAATTTTTTGTAACAATTATTTTGACTAATTAATTGTAATTGTTAAAATTTGAACAGTTACAAACCCAATGGCCACAATTTTTAAATTTAAAATACTACAACTGTAGGTGATCTACATATAGAAACTCATTGCCTGCAATTTTAATCAATTTTTTTGAGTTATTATTCTCAAATATACAACACTCGAATTCAGAATCTAGTTTTTGTTTTGTTGTATCTAAAGTATAATTTATTTTTGTATAAAACAAATATCTCCTTTAAAAAAATGTATATACACTTTTTAAAATATTTAAATTTTTATTTTTATATATTATTAGATTTTTTTAACAAAAAATACGAAGAGAAATACTGCAGAATTCATGAAAAAATAAAATCATAGCTGTCACTTTTGAACCATCAGACAATTAATGCTGTCAACCTGTCACTGAAGTCAGTGGCAGACTCGGAATATATTTTACGGGAGGGTAAATTTTTTAAACACCGTCTATCATGGTGAAGTGGTCTGTACTCCAACTTTTTACACGGAAGCACGAAGAATTGGACTCTCCTCTTTGAACTTCGAATGACTTTCCCGTAGTTTCCACTGGGACAACTTCATTTATGAGCGTGTAATATGCCCAGAAGTCCCTAGCCAAAAGATGGGCAATTCAAGGGAGGGTAGCTGCCTTCTCTTACCAAAGGGTGGGTGGGGTCCGTCCTATAATCTGTAATTATTCAATTTTTTAGAATTTTATTTAAAAATTAATAATATTTTCATATAATTAGTAAGTGTGTCTTATTTTTATGTGAAAAAAAAAAAAATATGTTAAAATCTTAAATTTATTTGTGAAAATATCACTTCCTCGTGTGTATATTATTCCTGAAAATTTAAAATTTACTGCAATCATTCCAATGCGGATAATTAGACGAATGTTTCTAATGAAGCCAAGAAGAAATGTAGCAAATATCAATAAGATAATCAGTTCATCACCAAGCTTTTCAACAACCGTGTTGCACTACCTCACAGTGGTTGTCTCATCATATATACCAAAACTAAAGCCTGGTGATCTTCTTAACGCTGACACCTCCAAGTCCCTGAAACCAAATTAAGAAAGGGTGAAAGGCAACCATTAAAAGGAGGACATGCCTGAAAATATAAATCTGGCTCTGAACAATCCCAAGAGTCAAGAGAACGATGATACATCTACACCATCATTTTCTAAACCTGTGTTTTACTTGCGTATCAGGTTTGTATTTGCAAGCATGCGCACAAATGTACTTTAAACAGTTGGAGCAAGCGAACCAGGTACGTTAAAGTCGTTCAAAACATGCACTTACAAGCATAATCGGAAACTATTGTATTTCCAGTAATAGTCATTTTCGAATCAAACTGATTCATGAATTAGATCGAATGAGTATCCAAATTTCAACCAAATAACATAATTATCTGTTTCCTCCTCGATAATCTACTTCATCAGATCTAGGACTCTACCGGTTTCAATCAGATCCACAATAAATAACCAAAACGAATATCATACGTATTTGTAAGAAACATGCAGACCAGTACGTATATATGGACATACCTGAGAAAAGGAGACGCGGTGGGCCCAACATTGCCATCAAGGCCGAAGATGGCAGTGGAAGTGAGGTGGATGCCTTCGTGTTCGCTATCAGACCACATAACTTTGCCAGGGAATTAAAGTATAGGTATCTTCGCTTTCTTCTTGTTACTGTAACTCATATTTTAAGCGAATGAAGTCCTGACTATCACCAACAGGAAATTCATTTTGTTTTGATTTTGCAATAAAATTGAAGATCAGCACGACTCGTTGCCTGTTCATATTGCTCGAGTTTGTGCAGTATATTCGTTGTTTATCCGTAGTCTCTCAGGTTGTAATCTGTTATTGCACATTCTTTAGAAGGAGGGAATGAAGCATTCAATATAATTCAATGATAAATGAATTTTATTTTTCAAAATCTCATTCTTGGCCTCAGAGCAATTAAATACTTAAGAAGTTTAAACTCATCGGCTCCAACTCTTTTATCAATAATAGATTCTAGATTATTGGAGTTCTATGCAAAACCTTGACTAATAACAATAAAGACCGACGAGTCCATGACATATTACAAAACTAATACTTGGAAGAATAAACTAAGGAATACATATAAACCAAGAATATGTGGGAATTAAAATCAAAACCATTATCACCAAACTATATATAGTTTATGATGACCTTCGTACAGCTGTTGTCTGCCAGCAAATACTCCACTTTCAAATTCATGACTTTTGATGGAAGAAGACACAAATTTAGTCAAAGAAAAAAGGAATAAAGAAGATGTATTCTGAATTAAGAAAGTGCAGGGTTCATGAAATGAGCACGGCTTGGCTTAGAGGCCCTGGTCAATGAGGTAATCTCCCAACCTCTCCACAACTATGTTGCATTGCCCTGGAGTTACCGGTTCTTCATACAGACCAAACACTAGAGCTTGACCTGTCTTCTTGATCGTTACGCCTCCCGATCCCTGCCAATTTATATAATTCGTCTAATTAAAACACGTGTAAACTCATAGTCTTGAAAGGTTATGTGCATAACGTTGTGTGTTTTATTTTATTTTATTTTATTTTTCAACAGAAAGATCGTTATTTTTCTAATTTCACAAAAAGATCCAATAACGGGGTCTATGGCTGACCGATATTCTTAAGTTTATGATCACAATTTCATTATCATCACCTTCTTTCCCCGAATGACAGCTCCAGCTTCTCCTTGAATCACCATGTACTTTGTGCCCCCAAGGTGTAAGCCCGTAGGTGCAAGGTGACCTGGTTCATTAAAATCAGTCATGATACCTTTTATTTCCTCAGGCTTAAACTGCACAAACAAAGGGGCACCCAAAATTAAAAATAAATCAAAATTATTTGTGAAGCTTATAAAGACATATGATTCATCCTACTCTACATGTCTCGATCTCAAATGGTGACTATCTCATAATAGCTAACAAAATTTAATGAAATTATAAGTAGTCATTGTGAGACCGTCCGCTTATGGAGTGAGTAGAAAACAATCATGGACTTTCATTAAAAATATAATATTCCTTATTATGAAGCAATTTTTTTTTAATCTAAATTAAGAAGGATATATATGAAACCTTCTGATTATATCATCATACGATTAGAATTGCAAAACCTGCACAAAATCAAGATCATTTGTACTGCAAATAAAAATTTTGCGTATTCTTAGTGGAACCCAGATTTCATTTCATCCAAAAAATCATACTAGTATTTTTTCTTTTAATACCAATTATACTATTTTTTTCTTAAAGCCTAATTATATTACTATTGGAAAAATACTAATGTAAGTATATGCTTGCAAAAATAAAGTTTGTAAGTCTAGAATAGTGGAACATGTATGACTGCTATATATTTATATATATGGATACACACACACCTTCGGGAAGGCAGAGCTCTGAGCCCAGACGCTGCCGTCATGGCCAACAATGGCAGCGGATGTGAGATGTACGGCCTGTCCATCGATATCGCACATCAAATGCTCATCTACGTACGTTTGCCACGACATTTTTCACCTCTCTTTCGTCTCTGCTCTCAATTATTTATTTTTGCTTTTTAACTTTTCTTCTCTAATGTACGTGTGGAATTGTGGTTTTGAAGTTTGGTTTCTGTTTTTAGTTGCTGCATGCATGCCTGTGTTTCTGGTTTTGGTAAGTAGTAATAATCCACAAATATTAGCGATAGATGATTTCTTGTTACTCGGTCTACCGTCCGTTAAGGTGTGGATTCGATTCGGGTCCGCCATTATTCTAGGGAGGAGTTTGTTCTTTGAATTTTCCCCACCTTAGTTTGTTCCGTCACTTTCACTTCCTAATTATATTTTAGAGTTTATTATACAAAAATTTCTCTAATCACTCAAAATAATAATAATAATAATAATAATAATAATAATAATTTCTTTAAGAAAATGCGAAGTACCCTTAAATTATGCACGTTGATATGTCCAAAATTCAGTTTTAAATGATGTTTTGTTTAAAATTTAAAATGAATGTAATAGTTGTATCCGTTATTGGTGCTCGAAACGAAATTTTTTTTTTTCTTTCAAATTTGATATTTACAAAAATTGAGAAAATTAAATATACGATAGAATTAATTAAGTAAAAGTGTGTGGTCTTCTAAAACTTCATAGATGAATTAGTCTTATTATTTAAAATAAAGTTGGTCGTCATATTCTAATTAAGAACTAAGCTAATAAATCATCCTTGTCTACAACAAAATTTTAGGACCAAGAATAAAAATAAAATGACGGTAAATATCTTAAATAATAGAATATTTTTCCTACCATAAATTGTCTTATAAATATCATACAAAAAGTATAAAAATAACTAGAAATAATTTTGCAGCGAATAACGAAAATATATGTACTTATCAAGATTCATACACTCCTTGGATACTTCCACAGCCGAATAGATACTCGTACACTGGAGCTGAACCCAACTCTCCACTCGTATCTAGCTAATACTCGCCCTGCGTTACAAATTTACAATGAAGCAGATTGGGAGAAGTATGGATAATGCACCTCACCTATTTGTTAAAATGTCACTTTGCTAATTGTTAGCATTACTGGTACACCTTTGCAGTTGAGTAATGACTCCTTGATAGATATTCACGTAGTACAGTGACTGTTATGTGGTTATAAGGGGTATTGCACTAATCAATTTATCAAACACATGATGAAATGTGAAAGATGTCTGTTATATGCCCGTGTTGGTTCCCTTTGGACTTTTATCGAACACCTTTCATACACAAGAAACAAATGTTTCGTTTGTCACAGGAAAAAAAAATTTCACATTTTTTAGTGTTTGATATGTCAAAAAAAATTAGTCAACAGGAAATAATTTTCCTGTCAACGGAAAATTTCTTTATTATTTCAAGAAAACAATTTACGGATTTAAAATCCGTAAGTCATTTTCTGTGAAATGGTCTAAGTTTTTGTCATTATTCATAAAACTTTTACTTAATCACTTTTATTATTTTTTATTTATCATTTTTATTAAATAAATACATTTATTTTTATTTTCACAATATATGCATAATTAGTATTTTCATATTGAATTATATATGCGCATGTATTTCCTAAATTTTAAAATTCTTATAATTAAAAATCTTCAAAACCACTATCTTAAATTATTATTAAATTATTATGATTTTATGTGATTTTATACTAGCAATGGGAGTGTCTAATACTCGCCCTGTATTACAAGCTTACATAAAACTGCTTGTGACGACAATGCACCTCACCTATTTGTTAAAATATATCTGAGGTAATTGTTAGTATTATTATTTACCTTTGCAGTTGAGCATGACTCCTTGATAGATAATGTGACTGATTAATTTAATTAATGTAGAAGTTCAAATCTACTTCAGTGACTGGAGATTGAGGCATTAAAATTTGATGCTCTGATTGCGATTTCTTTAATAAAATTTCAGATAAGCTCCTCCTAGTCATTATATTTTTCGGAAATCACCTCTTAATCATTACATCTAAGGGTAACCCATTCCTAGTAGTTGCAAGCAATATGCCCAATACAAAAGCAGCAACTTTCGGATAGCCCATCTCCTAATCATTACATTTTCAACTATGCTTATCCTAATCATAGCAATTTCAGAAGAGCTTTGCCCTAATTATTTCATTTTCATTTAATCATTGCATTTAGTTCTTCTGAACATCATCATGTGAAGAATGGGAAAATCCTAATATCTGGCTTGATATGTGACGGAGACCATTCCAAAATTAGAGTTTAAGCACTTCTAAAATTCTAATTAGAGCATCAAAACATTGGAACACCTGGACCAAACACCTTGGGTTCCCACTCGGGAACATGTTATGTCTCCCAACTCCATCTGACCTCTTCAAACAACTCGGTTAGGAATTTCCTCTTATAGCCACAACGGATGACTGAGCTGGAGTTCTCTCCGCGCGGCCAATTTGGATGACCGGGCAAAGCTTCTTCGACCGGTCGCCCGAATGGTCTACTCAAATTATTGACCTTCGGACAATCGTCCATTGGCTATGGACTTGAGCCTACTGCATTCCCGAACACATCTCCATAATTTGATCTGCTTACAAAGGGGCCTTAAGGCCTAATGGATATACGTACAGCCCAATGAATACCCATGCGGTCGAGTAGGTCAAGGGAAACATGTCTATTCAAGTAGGTCTCCTTTATCCTCGGTTTGTGCGCCAAGACGAAATCCTTAAAAATACTCCCTCATTAAAATAGTAGAAGGGACAGATAGACAGACATAAATATTCTCTGTGTTATTGAACTTATTGTTGATGTCATAAACGAGATCACAGCCTCCCGTGTTTTAGGTTGACTAATCCAAATATTTTAGTTCAATCCAACATGGCATCGAGGGGTAAACGATTTTGTTTTATGAACTTCCGCCATTGACATTTATGGAAAGTTTAATATAATAATAAATTATGTAACTTGTTTTAAAGCTAGTAGCTTTCGGGACCATGTGACCAAGTGGAATTTGAGGGTAAGCAAATGCGTTTTGCTTGAAAAAAATTATGGACGAATTTGCCACCATAGAAACTGTATTGTATTTCTTATGCTTTGCTCCAATTTTTTCCAAATGAATGAAGGGAAATTTGGATATTGACTGACTTATGAATTCGACTATTTTTAGCTTTTGAACAGAGCTGATGTATTGATATTTGCAGGCCCTTTAAGCAATGATCCTCTCTCTACTTGCATAAATCACATTTAAAGTTTCTTAACAATGTCAAAAAAACTTCGAACAGAGCTCAAAGCAAAAAGCTTAGGGAATGATAATGATATACTTGGTAATGTACCTGAACTTGTTCTGAGCCACATCCTATCCTTGCTCCCGACAAAGGATGCAGTTCGAACGAGCGTATTATCAACAAAATGGAGATATAAATGGGCCTTGATCACCAATCTTTATTTCGATGACTCGTTGCTTTACTCTAACAAAAAAAAAAGAAAAAAAGAAGAAAGAGCAGAAAGACAATGTTCATGAGTTTTGTGCAAAGAGTACTTCTACTTGGCAATTCAACAATACAGCAGTTTCATCTTTCATGTCATAAGGAGGAGTACGATCCGAAGCACATCTCTACATGGATCTTGGCTGCTATAAGTCGTGATTCTCAAAGAATTAAAATTATTTGTCCTCGGGTGGCATTCCCTTGTTTAACATATTCTTGTGGTTCGCTAGCAGAATTGGAATTACGATTGAGTTGTACTATTAAAGTTCCATCATCCATCTGCTTTTCAAGTCTCAAAATCATGGATCTCTATGGTGTTGCATTTCTAAAAGAGTCCAATTCTGGCTCAATTAGAAGGTTAGATTTTGATTTTAATGTTCTTGAGGTTTTAAGTTTGGTAAACTGTCGATGGGAGAATGTTATAGTCATCAAATTAAATGCTCCCAAACTCAGAAGCTTTGGTATAAGAGATAACCAGGACAAACTGATAGATGGTCGTGCCACTTGTGACTGTTTACTCCAGGTGAGCGTGCCGAAACTCACTAACTTTGAATGCTGTGCCTATTCAGTCGTGAATGTTGTTCTGGTTGGCCAATCTGCCATCATTGATTTATGTGTTGAAGTTCCAAGGCCAGTGGCTAAATTGGACAGGATACAAGAAGCCTGTGATCGGCTTCTTACGGAGTTCTCTGATGCAAAATATCTGACAATGTCGTCAGAAATCATCAAGGTATATGTGTAGTACTAACGCCACAGTTCTAAAATTAGAAATTGTTATTTCTTTTCGATATGTTTCAAAATTAGATATAGGTTTATATTTTGATACCTTAAAACATCATAATATTTTTAATTTATCATTTCATTATAAATATATATATAAATTTTAAGATATATTTAATTTTGGGACTGAGGGAGTAATTTATTTAATGTCTTCTAGTTGTATGTACTGCAACGGTTGATTATCATTATTTCGCTTGTGATATCTGATATTCACAAATTGATGCAGATGAAAATTAATTTATTATTATTTAATTTTATATGATATTATTTAGAGATAAATTATTATATTTTATTAAGTATTTTATTTATATTAAGTAAGTGACTGTTTTGGAAGTTTCATTTAAGGTAATATAGTATTATTAGGATATTTAGTTCTTTTTACATTAGGATTTTATTTGATCGTTAAATCATAGCTTTCTTATTTAAAGAATTGTAATGTCTCATTATTATGAAATGAATTATTATTATGAATTGACTAAAGTCTTGTGGTTTTTATTTGCCTGCGGATACAAGTGATCTCTGCAGAGAGACCTCAAAACATACTGCGGTATACCTGATTTCCTATGAGAATAAGCAAAATATATCATTTTCTATTTTTTTCACCAATTCTATCAATTGTCTTACATTAGTTGGCATTAGAGCTCTAGGTTGTTGTTTATCGATGGCTAAACAGAATCGTGGTGGTCATAGATGACGGGGTCGTGGTGGTCATGGGACGTGGAGTCGTTCCTAAAAACGACGAACAACCGTGTCAATGAGACCTACGAGACATAGAAATTGAAGGACATAATAGGCGGATCCAGGAGTTGGAACGACTACTTGCTCAGGTAAGATTAGACGTTCCATATGACGAAAAAGAAAAATCTGAGATCCCATCTGATGTCGAAGAGGGGGACATGAATTCGTTTGAAGTTTTAAAACGTGGGCGAAATAAGGGATTTCGACTTAGATGACAACTTTCTTTCCATAAGTTGGGGATGAAGATTGAGATTTCTGACTTCGAGGGTAAAGCTCATCCGGATGAGTTTATCGACTGGTCGCATACGGTGAAGAAAATTTTGATATCGAGGACTTGACCGATGACCAGAAGATAAAACTAATAGAAACCAGGCTAAGAAAGCATGTTCCGATATGGTGGGAACACCTCTTTTGTTGAATTACAATTCTCTAATCTTGATTTTTGATTTAGTTTTATTATAAAACTCATGGACGAGTTTTTTTCAATTGCGAGAAGAATGATACAGATGGAAAGCAATTTATTATTACTTAATTTTGTGTGATATTATTTAGAGACAAAATATTATATTTTGTTAAGTATTTCATTTATATTAAGTAAGTGACTGTTCCAGAAGTTTTATTTAAGGTAATAGAATATTATTAGGAGATTTAGTTATTTTTAAATTAAGATTTTACTTGGTCGTTAAGTTATGATTTTTCTATTTAAAGACTTGTAATCTCTCATTATTATGGAGTGAATTATTATTATGAATTGAGTAAAACCTTGTGGTTTTTATTTGTCTGCGGATACAAGCAATCTTTGCGGAGAGACCTCAAAACGGTATGACTGATTTCTTGCAGAAATAAACAAAATATATAATTTTCTATTTTTTTCACCAATTCTATCAATTTTCTTGCATCATAAATACTATCAACAAACCACTTCCATAATGGGTAGTGTTTTGGTCCGGGTGGCACTTCACAGTTGTTGGAATTACTTTTTATGATCAAATATCAATTGTCTCCCAAGTGGACTAAAGGTTTAGTTTGTGGGTTGCAGGATGAAATTCCCGACTTGGAAAATTTGATCCAACTAACAGTGAGAGATGGGAAGTTTAATGGATTGATGGCCCTGCTTCGTCACACGCCAGTTCTTGAATCCTTGACTATTGATCAGGTATATGACTTTAAAAAAAAAAAAAAAAAAAAAAAAAACAGAAGATGTACATAGAAATATTAGTACGCTATTATTGTTCAAATGTTTATTGTGTAGTTTCAATTATTCAAAGGCTCGTTAATTGCTATATACTCTATTATCTATTCTATCTTATGTTTGTCTGGAGTTCCTGGACATATATGTGTATGTTCGTGCATAATTTGACTGATGCAACATGCCACTTTCTTCTACTTCCAGACCTTTTTACATAACAATGCAGATGTGCAAGGGAGAGTCCCGAAGTGTGTTCTGTCTCATCTCAAGTTAGTTGAATTTCAACATGTTCAGGGTAAAAATGATGGTTGGCTTAAATTAGCTAGATTTCTTCTCAGTAATGCCATGGCTTTGGAGAAGATGATCATCAGTTCAGGTACCAAGGTAAGGGAGCAGTTATTTGAATGTCCCAGATGCTCCAGTCATGCTTCAATAGTGTTCGCTTATTTACCTTAATTATGAGCAAGTTGGAAGAAAATGACCAAGACTATTTAAGTATTTTTTTTTTTTTTGTAGAAAGTTTGATCTATGGATCATGTTGACTTTGGTATGTTCGTTTGCTTTTTAATTTTCTTTGTTGACTAATGTTTTGTTTTGGTCATTTAATTAACAAGAAATGAATACAAATCGATAAAAAGAACTACGGAAGATGATTTTTTTTTATTTTTTTATTTTTTTTTGTTGCAAATAACTATGGAAGATTGATTTAGCGACAAAGTTATCTATGTCGATCAAGTATGTTGCGAGTAGAAACAATGGCAGACATGTAAATGTAACCATGATTATGACTTTTTTAGTCACGTGTTTACATGTTCCTTCTTGCCGTCTGTGTAGAAAAAAATGATAAGAGATTCAAAACTTCTTTTCTTTTCTTTGCTTGTTAGTTTCTACTTGTAGGTTTTGATTTAGCTTCATATTCTGGATTTTTGGAACTTAGTTTCTAGGGACTCCCAACTGTTAACCCCATGTAATTTGGTGATGATGATTAACCAAACTAAATCGTTATTTTTCACTAAGTTTTTCAATTAAAAATAAATAAATACCACAGTTTAACTAGTCTGAAACTCATTAAATAGCAATTAATTTCAAATTAAATCACAAAATAAATCCTTTAGATTGGCGTCTGGTTGAAAATAATAGTATTGCACTAACTGTACAAAACGGTCAGATCAAAATGTAATTAATCAATTTATTCAAGAAAATAAACTTTACCGAGCCAAAATGCCTGCTTTGAATTATACTATTACAGCTAATGGAGGAGACAATATAGGCCTTTGTGACAGCTTCACAAGGTGGAAGGGCTTTGAAATGGGTTGGGCTTTCTTGATTCGATATGTACAAGTTTTGAAATGAATGAGCATGACTATATTTTTTTAAATTCAAAATTATATGAATTGTTTATTTTGATTGATACAATTGCAAATATTTTTTTTTTCTCTTTTAAACGGAAAAAATTATCTTCAAAAATTATTTCTCTTTTTGGCTTACATTGAAAATTTGCGTTTTTATCATAATACTCATTACCACTTTACAAACCCTTGGAGTCAGTTGAAGATATTTTAAACTCTATGAAAAAATATCACTAATTAATTACAAATTTTGTTATTTTTCGAGTTTGAGTAACGTTTACATTTATTTAACTTATTATTAACTGGTTGCATTGACGACATTCCACATGTCAATTTTCACATTTTATAAGTCATTTATTAAAATTTAATTTTCTTGTAAGGGAAAAAGTCTAATAACATCAGATTCAAAAATTATGCCGTTAACTCCAAAACATCAAGAACAGAAGTAAAAGAATTCCAATGGTACCAGAACATAATCAATTCTACAACTGTCCGTATCTTCTTCCTTTATTTTATTTTTTCTCCTTTTTGTTACTTTCAACTGTGTATTTATATATATATATATATACACACACACACATACCCTGTATGTTATTCTCCCACGTACCTTGAAGAACAGGACAACAGTTTTATTGTCAACTAATAGTACTGGCATCGTTTTAGTGATGAATATTCGGATGCTTCTGGTCTCCTTAAAAGAGAGAGAACTGCTTCCTCTTACTACTGTATGGTGTATCCACTTTGTTCGCTGGTTCTGAACGCAGTTTTAAAAATTGATAGAGGGAGAGTCAAACGTGTAAATACGTACAAACAAATTTAGACGGAGTGACAATGATCCATCAGACTTTTAAATTAATTTAAACCGTAAAAAAATATAATGTTATATTATTGAAATATGTGTAAAATAACAATTACATGAAAAGTTTTATATAGGCTTAACTTACTTGAAAAATATGTAATTTAATTTTAATCCAACTTGGAATCTAAGAAACATATTACCATAAGAAACCTATTACAATAATAATACCACTATAATAACAATAATAATAATAATAATAATAATAATAATATTTAACATTTTCCTCAAGTTGAAAGTTTTACTTCAATAACTTTTAACTTGTTACAAAATAAGTCACAAACAATAAAAATTAAAAATGTTGCGTCACGAATCTTTAACCCATAAAAGTATTAGTAGTGTCAACAACATAGCATCAATATCATTGATAGTATCCAATAGTTAATAAAAGTTGCTAGAATTTTGTCTTAAACTTACACAACGGATAACGAAAGAGAGAAATCTTTGTTAGAATTTTGTCATAGACTTACAAGAAACAAGAAACTCAGACTTATTGCAGACTTTGGCCGGTTACGATGACAACGTCGATTGCAGCTAAGATTTTAAAAAGGTTCCGGGCCAATGCTCGACTCAGTGCAGGCACGCTTCACATGTGGTTTACAAAGTTAGCTAATGCAGAGATGACTAGACTTACAACAGAGCGGCTGCAACTAAAGATGACTAGGCTTACGGCAACAAAACAACTACCAGTTATGGATGATTAAACTTGCGGCAGCAAAATGGCTAACAAAGCGATTATCAATAAAAGATAAATAATTAGATATTTAAAATTATTTAACATAAACGATAGACTATCTAAACTGAATCAAATATTAACCGAGTTTACGGATAATTTTTTAAAAATGAGAGTTCATAAATATTAAAATGTGACCTCTCACAGTTCCCCAGCAAATGGGTGTTTAATTCTGTGCCTTATATTTATTGTTTGTTTAAGATTTTTATAAGATAAAAAAGATGTTGTAAATGAATCATTAGCTAGGCCCTCCTCTATGCCCGAACTGCAAACCAACAAAAACAGAGCAGGCCCCAAATACAGTATGAAGATGAAGATGGGTCATTATGATGATCCAACATGAGCTTGACCCACCATGTGCTGCTAATCCCTAGTGTAATCTTTAAGCGTCCATTCGAGATTTGTACGACCGAGGGGGAAAAAACAAGAAAGTAAAAGAATACAAAAATAATTATTTATAGTAATTTTATATTTTTAGTTTCAAAATCATACATATTCTTTTCAAAAATTAGATATACATTTGACTATTTTTTAGTCGACTTTTAGAATATTAAACAATAACAAATGTTAAAGAATTATTATATTTGTTGCTTTACAATTTGAAGTAATTTTTAATAATTTTAAAATCTAACTAAATATGATATATTATATTTGTAATTTTTGAAAAAATAAAATAATAATTCTTTTTTAGGTCGGTAAGAATAATAGAGTTTGGTGTGAAGTATACGGCAATTGATGTTTGATTGTTTGTAATGATGCGAAATGTGAATGCCTAATAAGAATAAGGTATTTGGACTTGGGGAGAGACTCTAATTTTTTTTTTTTAAATTTCATAATAATTGAGTTAATGATTATTTATTTATTATTATTTATATTATTATAAAATTTAATTATTCACGTGAAAAATGAATTCTAATTATTAAATACCTAATATTTTTTTAAATCTTTTTGGTATCAATAAACAGCACATTAAAAACAAATTTAAAAAAAAAAAAAAGTGAGGCTACAATTAAAGTTATACCACCAATTATAAGTTCAACCGGTCCACCACCAACATTATATCGATTGAGACGTGACAAGTAATTATGGGATGGAAGATCTTACTAGGATCCGGTACCAAAGTGTCTTTAATTATTTGACATAAAGTAGTTGTTCTTGTTCTGATTAAATGATTTCACTTATTTTTCTTCCACTTTTTTTGGGTATCATTTTGTACGAATTAGAAATTTTAATTTTTTGTTGAACGGACAGGGTGAAGAGACAATATCTATTTGAGAAAATAGATCAAATTTAATTTGTGTTTTGTATTTTTAATTGTAGGCATTTTAAATAAAATTTTATATTTTTAAGGAATGAGGATTTTTCTTGCATTTATTACATAAGTAGGTAAATATTTTTGTATTATTTTCAAAATAAAATGATATCATTATCGTCATGATTTTTACCCCAAGTCTATGTAATTATTTTCCTGGTCTATGTAATTATTTTCTTTCAATTTTCTTTTTGTTTGTTTCATTTAAGTTTTCAAGTTTAGAAACCCCTAAAATTTTACGTGAACCCTCAAATTTTTTGTCCAAAGACAAGCTTAAGTGTGAAAATTTGTCACAATAAATCTCTCAAGTTCAGAATTATAATATTTCAAAGTTTATAACTTATTTTATATTACTTTTATATGCACTTACTGCTTTATTCTTTTATTAATTTTATTATAAATATATATATATATATATATCATAAATTAATAAAATAATTTTTTATTTAAAATTCTCTAATTTCAAAAATTTAGCCCCGCATCAGCCCAATCAGACGGAAAAATGACAGAGAGAGATTGGAAAAATAGGAGTCCAAAATTTATTGTTCCATATGTTGTCTTATTTATTGTCTCAAATTCAATTCAACGGCTGTATTATATTTAATTTATTAATTATAAATTTTATATGCAATACAACCATTTAATTTGATTAAGACCGCACATGGTTCAATGAATTTGAACTTGGAAAATAGTACTTTAGGAAGATTAGATGGTACAATTATCGACCCCAAAGAGAGACACCTCATATTTGCGTGCAATAATAAGTTTCTTTTTTCTTTTTTTATTTAATTTTTTTTTTTTTTAGTGGTTTATAATAAGTTGGTTGGGCCATGAACTTAGAAACATCAAGATTCACGTGTTCCCCCTTCTCATTTCCACAATTACAAAAACGACGTGGCTATTCCCCTTCCATTTAAATGTTCAATCGATCGATGATAATTTATATAACCCCCGGCCTTGTCTATTCCCTATTTTTTATACTCCCCATCCACAATTTTTGTGTGATTGGATTTTAAAGTAGTTTATATTTATAATTATTTATTATTTTTCCTATATTCACATATTATTTTTCGGTTATAAACTTTGAAATACTTTTGAGTTTTATCATATTAAATTTGTGAAATTTTAAAATTCAAATTATGATATAAATTTATTAGATTTTTAAAATTTCAGAGTTTGTATATAATAATATTTTATATAAAATTTATAATATTGATTTTGAAAACAATCAAAATACAATACATTTACTTCAAACTTTAATTTTACAATATCATAAATCTGTTATTAAAACATAAAAATTTCTCTAGCTTTGGAAATGATGGAATATGTTTTAAGTTATAGTCTTAATATTATATAATTTTAATAATTTAATATATTTCTAAAATTTGGATCACATACATGAACGAATGTGTTCAGGGGCCTGGGAGGGCTGGGGTTCCTTGTGTTTTAGAAATTTGTTTTTTCTCCTTTATAGATTATTGATTATTTGCTTCAAACATCCAAGATTTGGAAAAATTTAAGGACATATATGATACTATTTGAAAATAAAATTAAAAAGTACTCAATCTACTCCATAAAAAAGAGTTATTTAACCTTCTAAAATAAAATTAAACATGAAGAATAATTTTATAATTTTTTTTACAATATCTGGAGAATATTATACAAAAATCATATTGTAAAATCTTATTTTGATATAATTTGTATCTTATATAGTGGTTTCTTTTATAGTACAATATAAGAAAATATTGATCCAATAAAAAGTGCAACAATGCCTATAAAATTTGGACTAAGAGACGGTGCCCCCAAATCCCTGCTTATTTATTTGTGATTCCCTCAAATAATATTTTTTTGAATTCATCCCTGATCACATAACCATCAAAATATACAAAAAGAGAAAGGCAGAAAAACAATAAAAACCTCAAATTTAAAGGAAATGTGATGTTGTATATATACGTATATAGGCTTGATCCATAATCAATATTGTGTAGGATCAAAAGTAGACTGATACAATTATTTTGGTTACTTAATCAATGTTAACTATAGATCCAGTCCCATATTTCATATTATATATATATATATATATATATATAGGGTCAAGATTCATAACAAAAATTGACTAAATAGTCAAAATAATTAGTCATTCGTTTCAAATCTAACAGTATAATATATCCACCTACACGCTAAAACGTATTTAAGAGGATGCAACAATTTTTAGCACGTATGCCCTCAACTTTTTGTCTTTTAGTGTTTACGTGCTAAAAATTATGGTACGTACGTACCATAAATAATATCGTATAGCCACATCTATTCTATAAAATAATGTAGTTAATAGCTTCATATACGGAATATCGAGTTCGATTTATTGACCACGTATGTACTAAATTTTTTTGCACCTATTTGAATAATTTTTAGCACATAATCTATTATCTTGACTAATCCTACACCGTTAGTTATGAATCAGATGCTTACTATTATTTTAACTAAATAACTAATTTTGGCTATGAATTCTTTCACTCACACAACACCTATTTAAATAATTTTTAACACATAATATATTATCTTGATTAATCTTACACCGTTAGTTATGAAACAGATGTCTACTATTATTTTAACTAAATAACCAATTTTGGCTATGAATTCTTTCACTCACACAACCCCTCACCAAATAACCCCCCCCCCCCCCCCCCGGCAAACACACACACACACACAGAGATTAGCATGCATTACCTTTTAATAATAAAATCTAGTAGCGAAAAATGATTTATTTACCAGAGAAGGCATGCATAAAAAAGTACTTAGACGTATATGTCAAATCATTTTTTTGAAACATAAAAATGATTGCAGGAATCAATGGAGTACTATATTTTTCGCATATGATCCACGTTCAACAAAAAGCATAAAATCTAAGGGGGAGGTGGCTGTGTCTTCATGTTGTAAAAGTACTGAGGAGGAGCTTTCGTGGCAGATGAAGCCAGGTAGTGCGAAGGAGCTTTTGATGATGGATGAGTGGTAGCCGAAAATGCAGTGCCAGTAGCCGGAGATGCGAATCCTGATGATGCTGCTGTCGAAAACAGTCTAACTGGAGTGGGAACGACCTGACCATTCAATTGCCATGCCCAGTTTTGGGGTCCTAGAGACGAACCTGCTTCGATTCTTTTCTCTGTTGCTCTTTCCTGCCCATACGATTTAGAACAACTTAAATACATTTATTTATTACTCTCCCGTCCCATAAAAAGTGATCTAGTTTAAATTTTTTGGTCAAATTGACCAGTTTTCAATCAAAATTACTATTAATTTATACATAGATAGGCAACGAAACTATAATTATTATTAGAAACTACATTAAATATATTTCTAAATCTAATGTTCGCCTGTTTAAATACCTAAATATATAAGATTAATTATTAGTTTAAAATTCGGTTAATTTGACCAAGAAATTTAAACTATACCACTTTTTATGGGACAAATGGAGTATTATTTTTGCAAAATTGGATTCGAAGTCATATGAGATATACACTACACCTAGACTCCTTAATGGCATAGATGTAAATTTTGCTTTGGACTTGGCCATATGGGCCTGCCGCCTGCCCATGTTATACCGACAGAATTTTTATGTAATGTTTCCAACAGACAAGTTTGCAGTAATATATATGAGTTCTGAGATCATTACGGCATGAACTTGCCTATTTATTACTCATGAATGACAAATAGTTCCAGTATTTAAACATGGACCTACCGGATGGACGTTGGCTACTTGTAGCAACTAAGATAGTATGATAAAGATGGAAAAGGAAACAAAGGAAGAATAAATAAATAAAAATAACATAAAGATGGAGAAGTGGAGCTCAAATAAAAATTATTCATGAATGGATTTAATGAATTTATAGGTTGCAAAATTTACCTCGTAGCCAGTAAAGAAATTAGGGTGCCCTCCACCAGTCCAGAAAGGAAGGCGCTCTGACGTTACTGGTAGCCTCTTAAGATGTGGATGACCTACTGTTATCGTAGCAGGGTGCTCCGTCTGTTCTTGCACAACATAACGGAATGGATTAGAGCATAGAACCAGAATTTTGTATTTTGTGAACCAAAGATAAATATTTCACTAATGCAAGGCATAAAAAAAAAGGGGGGAATGAAACAAACCATTTATATAGATTTTTATAATACCTTTAATCTCTTCATAAGCAAAAAATAATAATAATTTATTACCTCATAAGAATAATGCTGAAGATTTCCAGAACTATCATTTTCCTTGGGATGATTTCCGGAAGAGGGAGTTGAAATACCCAAGTTTAGATCAAGATTGTAGTTGCAACCTGCAATACCATGAAAAACAAAACTCATGTAAAGCACAATAATTATAAGCACTTGATAGGAAAACAAAATACTTGATAAATTGAAAGTATTGAAGAATACCTCCATCATTGGCCTCAGAGCTCATAAGCCCTTCATACGAACTTGGCTCGAAGTTGGTCACAGCTTCCCTTCCGTTACATTTGATGGCTGCTTTGTCATAAGCCCTATATTTTCCAGAAAAATCAAAAGGGAGAGACGTGTTGGATGACACCCTATTGAGTTGAGAATTCAGGGTAAAATAAATTCAGTGTCAAGGAGAGAGTCTAAATCATGATCAATAGGACCTTGCAGCTTCTACTTCATTGTCGAATAGCCCAAGATAAATATACCTGCAATGCAAGCATCGTAATCTCCAGGATGAAAATTGTGTACCTCAATCATTTCCTCTCAAATTGGTATATCAGATTTGTTTTCCACACAATGGGAAAGCATCTCATCGAGATTACGAAAAGACCACTCTAATTCTATCCTTTTAAAAACTTATCGTAGTTATATAAATAGCTAGAATTAAATAGCTAGTAATGCAAAGGGCAATGCAAACTGAAATATTGAATAGTTCCTCACTTTTTGCCAAGAAATTGCCCCATCCGAGCTTCCCATCTGCCACATTTGTGGAGCGTCACCCCTCTGAATTTTGAGCTTCCTCTTGAAAAACCGGTGCTCTGGCGTCGTAGGATGTGCACAAATTCTTCTTTGCTTAGATTCTTCATCTGCAATTATATCAGGTTTAGAGATAAGAACCTATACATGTGTCCTTTCAAGTTCATGGTGGAACAAGGTAGAAAAGGATAAAAACAGAAACTCTGGATATGACTGCCATTCTAATGATAAAAAATTCTTCATCTACTAACGTCTCAAATGACCAAACTGGAAAAATAAATAAATAAGAATAATAAATAAGAATTATGAAGTAAACAAATAACCTGCCGCTTCATATCGTCCTCATAATCACTAAGGTTAAAATTGATGTCAGCATCAACACCACGAAACTTAATTGCGGCTCGATCATATGCTCTGATACAAGATGACATGAGCAAGTGATTGTTAACACAACATACAAATTTAACCACGAGAACAAATTATAAACATATAAATCAACAAACATTACTACCTAGCTGCAGCATGAGCAGTGTCAAATCCACCTAACCATACAAAAACGACCCAAACATCAAAAAGTCCGTCAGTATTTGCCACATATAGAAAACACGCACACACACACACACACACAAATGGAATAGGTCCATCAGCAATCCATACCCAAATATACTTGTTTCCCACAATCCCTGCAGCCAAAAGAACATGATACATAATCAAATCAACTAGTGTAACAAATTCAATAAACAGATACTACTATAATCCAAGAAATTAAAATGAATTATTCCTTAACTAACCAGATATGAGATTCCCATCTACCAGTTCTCCTATAAAAGGTTACTCCCCTGTACTGTGAACTACGAGACCTCGGTCCTCTCCTACTCTTTTTCGCCACCGGCTGCTGTTGAGGCTGAATTTGACTAAAGCCCAGATCACTAGTCCAATTAGGAAACTTTCCCTGATCATTAGTCACTGGAAATAGCTGCTGAGTCACGAACTCGGACTGAGGCATCACTTGAACCGCCAAATTACTTTCATCTCTAGCGCTAACATTGTTGTAGCTGAGAACTCCTCCGGCTTTGAAGATGTCGAAATTGATGGCGCCGGAGGAAGAATCGCCGTCTCCGTCCCCAGCATTGCTGGAGTTACCATCGGCGTTCACAATTGATGAATTTGAAGTCCCTGATTCGTCCATTTCGGCGCAATTTTCTCCCATCATTGTCATCTCTTCATCGTTAACAACGCTAAGATTGAGATCCAACATGATACTCCACAGCTCAAATTCCTTTTCAACAACCTAAAAATATTTATTGATGTATATGAATATATCAATATTTGTGTGCATATATATGTATTTATTGCTTCAACGACTGTACTTGAAACTAATTAATAAGCATTTGATCCTGGATCAACAAATTTAAATAACAATTATATATATATAATTATGCGTAAATATATGTATTTAAAATTTCAATGATTGTACTAGTGACCGGGGTGAGTAGTACAAGCAATCTAACAACGATCAAATATCAGCACGTAGTTTGACTTTTGAGGTCTTCCACCATTTGTAGGATCAAAATCTATAAAACATCAAACTGACGGAATTTACTACTAACTCCAATAGTTCTTCAAAAAATTTAAGCAAATATGTTTAATTATTATGACATAAAGAAATCAAACTAGCTTTTAGAAGATAAAATGAAATATTATACATACATACATACATGTGTGTGTGTGTGTGTGTGTGTGTGTGTGTGTGTGTGTAATTACCAGTAAATTAGAGGCGGGATAGTGGAGAGGAAACGGTGGAAGAAGACTATGGAGAAGGAGGAGGTTGCATTTTAAGAATCGGAACCGAAACCATGGCCGACAGTGTGTTTAAGTTTCCACTATTGTTATTATTGTTTGAGAGAGAAACAGAAAGTACAGAGCGAGAGAGAGAGAGGGAAATACATGAATGAAAGAGAAGATTGGATTTGTGAAGGAACATTTGATTTGGGACAGCCTTTTTAAGAGCGAACGTAAAACATTACTGTTATGAATTGCACTGTACCAGTAGTCTATGGTAACCGGAATTACCGGTTTCCGGTCATGCTGATATTTTTGGGTGGAGAGAGATTTTCTTTGCCACAAGACCGGATTCGACTAACAACAAATCAACAATTGGCAATTGGCCGGTCTCATAGACGGAAACAGCCGTCTATAACTGTCAAGTCTTTTTGTGTGTATTTGTTTATTACACACTCCGTATGTAAAATAGTACGTACTAAGATGCCCTAAAAAATAATATATATATATATATATATATATATATATATATTATGTTGATTTTCTTTTATATTAATATTTGTATGAAACATATACAGGTAGGTATACTTTGATATATACTATTTCTTATTTGTTGATTTATTTAATCAAAAATTTTAAAGACTAAATTTAATTGCAATTTTCAATCAAAGGAGGGGCATAATGTCATGTGTAAACTTTAAAACGAAAATTATAAATTCAACTTGCAGTTTGACATTTTTAAAAATTTTGGTATAGTTACCAGGTGCAAAATTAGATATTTTTAAAATTTTGATAATACTTCAAAATTTATTTATTTATTTATTTAGGGCTTTTTAAGACGTACTTGAACCTAAAAAACAAGTATTAGATTTTGAAAATAAGCACAAAAATACCTATATTGAATTTTAAAAATATTAAGGTCCAATTAAAAATTTTGGCATAGTTAGTGGATGCAAAATTAAATACTACGTGTAGAATTTTTGACGATATATGTATAGTTGACTGATGATGAATGGAACCAAACTTGTAAAACTATCAAATTTAAAATTTGTTGTAAATTTTAGTATTTAAGTTAGGAAAATCAAAAACGACACCGTAAAATAGCCGCCTTTGAGGAAGAAATTGGCAGAAACTTGTCAGAATTGACAATAGTAGGTTCGGTACCTATCATCTAGTATAATAACCCCTCAAGGAAGAAACTGCCGAGACCTTGAAGTGACACTGGGTACCAATATTTTGAGTGGCAGTAACCCGTCTCTATAAGCACATAATTTGCAAAGTTAATTTAATTTTTGAATTTATGATTTTATTAGTTTTTGGTATTATTTTTATTGAATTAATTATTAAATTACATAACTCAATATATTATAATTGATTATTTCATTTAATTCACTGAGTCATGCATCTTAATTAATAATTATAAATTTAAATACAATAGCCTACTTATATCCATTGTTATGTTGATATTAATCAACCTCAATTAACTAGGCCTATTAATATGATTAAAAAGTAAAAAATTACATTTAATGTCATAAATAAAATCACAACTAATATCCATAGTACATATTTGCCTCTCGGGATTCATGTGCAATAAATTATGCAAGTCCATGTATCTGTATTCTACATTTTTTAAAAATATATCTTAACTAAAAGTTCAAACAAAAATAACCTGAAATGAGAATAAAAAATAAAAATAAATCAACGTGATAGAAAATATATCAGGCTTATAACTGTAATAGACCTTGGTCCAATATAGATTATTAATTATTTTAATAAGTCCACCTACCTAAATTTTTTTTAAAAAAAGTACAAAAAAAAAAAAAAACTAAATTACTCTTACTGAAAAAGAAACACATACATGATTTCTTGCATGAATCTAAGTATATTGAAAAACATAAACAAATAAGAAGAAAGTAAGTAACAATTAATAAATAAATTATATCTAATTCGAGCAATGCTGAACGTTTATACTAGTTTATGCAAGTTATATACACACAAATATATGAACCAAATTTCTTTTAAGGAACATCTATTTAGGAATTTAAACGAGTCAAATTAAATTATGCACTAACTTTCTCATATTTGACTTGTGTATGGTTTGTTTAATTATCGATTCAATGACAAATATCAATTGAGTCCAAATAATTTGAAATTTTCAAGTGAATTAAATAAAGTATAAAAAAAATTAATTTAAAAATTTTTAATAATTAATTAAATTTTAAAATATACACATATTTTATTAATTAATATTATAAATCAAACTCAAACCGAAATTTTAATCAAATGATCCAAATCAAACTATAACCATTGGATTCTATTTATAGTATTACATGTATTTTTCATTCCAGAAGGCCCGCTCTCGTTTCAGGAATATAGACATGTGGTGGTCCAAATTAATCAAAGGGTTGGACTAAAATAAAGCAGAAATATAATATCCCCCCTAACCTCGTCACTTTCAATCCCTTGGATCGATTCTTAATTTATACTTCCTCGTTTTACAATTGTAAATATTTTAAAATTAAAACTAGATTTGCTCCACGTTTTTCAGAGATGTCTCGTTTTCGTAAGATTAGCTCAAACGTTCAATATTGTCCGAAATAGACGTAATTTTTTTAATATATTATTTGTAATAATTTATATATTTTTTCCATAAAATGTCTAATATTGTGAGATTTTAACGTGTTGCTCATAATGTTTCCTTTTTATAGTTTTTTGAAATAGTTTTTAGTTCGTTCTTCTTGTTTGCCTTTTTAATATATTTATGTATGATATATCAAATTTTGTGTTGGTTTATGTTGAACTGAAAATATAATTAGGCACAACCTGATACATATGAAACTTATTTGATGTTATTTATGATATGCAAGATTAAATTATAATTTTAGTAACTAATCAAAAAATTAAAATGAGCTTCCACAAAATTCGACTCGAGTCTTCTATCTAAAATTAGCTCGAATGTTCGTCGTTACTTGGGTTAGACATAATTGTTTATTGATATATTATAAAAAGTTATTGTAATATTTTATGCAATTTTTTTAATATTTAATTAGTTATAAGTTAAAACAATTGATATTATGTATATATATTAATAAATTATTTATTTATTTGATAAATAAGTTTTTGAATTTTATTTTAAGATAAACTATTTTATTTTATTTTTTTGTAAATAATAATAATTATTATAAGTTTAAATACAATAGCCTACTTATATCCATTATTATGTTGATATTAATCAACCTCAATTAACTAAGCCTAATAATATGATTAAAAAGTAAAAAATTACATTTAATGTCATAAATAAAAGGGTAAAATGCAAAAAACGACTTTTGATTTCACCAAAATTGCATCACCCCACCTCAGGTCTAAAAGTCAACTCTAAACCACCACATGTTTCCAAAATCAGGCAGACTCTCTCCTTAACCCCAAATTGTTATAACGCCGTTAACTTAGGGATGAAATGACTGTTATGCCCTTCATTTATTTTGTGCGTTACTTTCCAGTCTCTCTTTATTTTCGCAATCAGGTTTCAGTTTTTTTCTAATCTCACTATAGAATTCAATAATCTCTCGATCAGGTTCAATGGTTTAATAATCTCTCAATCTAGGGTTCAATAATCTCTCAATATAGGGTTCAATAATCTCTCAATCAAGTTGCCTAAGACAGTGAGTTGCCAGTAATGGTGATTTCGAAGTCTCATCGAGGAGCAAAAAGTCGAAGCAAAGAAACGAAAGCGACAAATTAGAACCGATAAACTTATGTGATGCTCTTTATAAATGAGAACAAAGGGAACAAAATCTTTTTTTTTATGCTTTTCTTTAATAAAAGATTATCTTTTTGTCCCCTGGTGAGGGTTATGAAGTATAAAAATTTTAACTTTTTTTTGCTTACTGGTCCCCAAACGAAAAAAAAATTATATCTTTTTATCTGCTTTCTCCACGTTTGTTTAAAAATGATATCTTTGTTTCTATCAATACTCGGGTTATAAAGCAAAAAAAATAATTCTATCTTTATAAATTCTATCTTTAAAAATGCTATCTTTGTTTCTATCAATACTCGGGTTATGAAGTATAAAAATTGCAATTTTTGTTTCGCTTACTAGTCCCAAACATAATGCGCCCAATGGTCCTAAATCTATATTTGTTTCTTATGCAGATATTCACCCACTGTCCACCTACATTATGGTGGACAGATTGTTAATGGTGATTATATTGGTGGTTATGAAGAATTAGTTAGTCCAAAATGTATATTGGATTGTTATCATAAGCTAAAAAATTTGAAAATGTATTATCTACATCCTAGTTATATACTAAAAGAAAATGGAGAAATTAAGGTAACTAATGATGAACATATGGTGGGGCTGATAGATTTAATTGAAGCTTGGGATTGTCATAGGTTTCATGTATTTGTGGTGGAAATTCAAACTGAAAGTCAAATTCCAAGTAAAGAAAATGTAACTGCAATTGAAAATGAAAGT
>JAUMHB010073469.1:0-12933 GCA_032359685.1 Pittosporum tobira | reverse complement strand
TAATTATAAAAAAATATGTTATTATTTTTATCATATATAATATTTTTTAATTAATAATAATTATAATTTGACTCAACCGATTAAACTATTAAATCCATGAATCAATACCTCAACCAATTTATGGTCCGGTCCATAACTATGACGTCTGAGGGAGTATTAGTTAGTGGATGCTCAGTCATCTGAAAACTGAGTACAAGCCAACCTCTTTTGAACCTTAAAAGAAAAAAAAAAGGGTAGGAATATAAAGTTTTCCATTTACGTTTGATTAATTTTTGTTTAACTGCTAACTAATCTTTTGCCTCCTAGACTAATTGAGAAAATTAGGTTTGATTAATTGCCACTTGGTACTTTATTACTCCTCCATAAAGACATTAGACTTGTTTTCACCATTTGTTTTCACCATTTAAATTTGTTTAACGAATTTTAAAATATATAATGTCTTTTGTGTCTCATTTGTATGTCTCAAATTAGAGAATATATGTTTGACCAAAAAAAATACGGATAATGCCGGTTTTTGCAAATTTTGAATGTCGGTCACGTTCTTTTTTGGTATGTTTTAAAATTAGAAATATGTTTTTATTTAAATATGATAGAATATTATAATATTTCAAATTTTATAATTTCATTAAAAATATAGATAAAATTCAATGCAATTTTTATAAATAAGGTGTTTTAAAAAACACTTTTTCTTTCACATAAAAGTTATAATTGAAAATTAATTTTTAAAAATTGTCGTCTATTAAGATATCTCTAAAATTAGAACGAAGAGAATATTACGTAAGTTGTACAATCATTCAATCAAGCATTTTACGGCACACGACCTTGATTTTGATGGTACAAACATCAACCAAAATAAATAAATAAATAAAAATATTAGGTTGATAAACTTAAAAACCAAGTTGAACATGATGACCATCTAAAAGCGTTACTAAGATGTGAACTAAATGAAGTATAATATTATATATTTATTATGATGTTTGTTGATTTCAACAACCAAACAAATTTATATTGATTTGATTTTTAAGAATTTATAGAAAAAAAAAATTATCCGTAAATTTTTATATGGAGGGAATAAAAATTGAAAGGAAATAAAAGATAAAAGTGATTAGAGGGTAAACTTAGAATTGCATTATATTTTTTTCCGTTTGAAAAGAAATGAAAATTAGTGGAGATAACAACCTCACACTTGCCGGTCACAATTGGCAAGGATCCGGTGAGGTCACAAGTTGAGATCATCCCACTTCTCTTTGCTAGTGTTGGTTTGGTAGCATCATATAAAGATTATAAAATTTCACGTAATAAAAAATTATAATTTAAATAAAAAAAATTAAAATTTAAAATTTAACTTCAACGTAAATTTAAAATATAAATCGTGATTTAGTGGATTTCTAAACGATCAAACAAGCACAAAGTCGTCCAAAGAGAAGTATGGTCCAATGGTGGGATAGCAACTTTAATTTATCAATTCCAATTTCCCAACTCACAAGGGCATGAACTCCGGTCCAACTTAGTTCAACCAATTACTTTAAAACATGGAGTTTTGAGGAGTACATACAAAGTCTAACATAATTCAAGCAATTACAAAACGAGTTTTGATAATATGCATAACTTATTTTGGTACACGCTATACATGTTATGCATTGTAATGTTGTACATCATTTGTTTTAAAAGTAAAGATAATTATTTATTTTAGCGTGTTCTAAAATTAAAAAATATACTTTTAGATTAATGTTTTAAAATATTTTAATATTTTTAATTTATCATTATTTTACAAGTATAAATGAAATCCTATATTATTACTAAAATAAATTTTATTTTAAAAATATTCTCTTTTATGTAAAAATTATAGTGAATATTTATTTTTAAAAAACATCATTTTTAAGGTATCTAGTATAATGTATTGCAGTATTCCTCAGGAGGTATTATAATTAATACAGTAGCATATAACTTCCTTTCAAATGCTTCCCTTTCTGTGAAGGAATGGAGTCTAAAGCAGAGCTTGACACCTGCAATGACAAATGCAAAAACTTCTTGAAGTAGGGGGATGAAAATTTTCTTCCCTAAGACAGTATATCGTTCAAGAATCCCTAAATAGATCTTCCGATAGCCAGATTTGAATAATGCTAGTACAACAAGACATGGAATAAGAGAACGAACGAGGTGAAGCCCAGTGATTAAGCGCACAACCCTGACTCAATCGAGATGAGACTCAGTTCTCATCCCCAGCAATAAAATTGTAGTGTATGAGCGAGTGACATTATCAAACTTCCCCTAAAAAACAAAAAGCAATAGTATGCTTTCCTCAGTAAGGGTTCATATGATCGCATATAAGTTGTAATTCATAAAAACCACAATATAAACCAAACCAAATCTGTAAAAAAATATTTATATTATATATGAAATATGCGAAAATTGATTTCCTAAAATGGAACGCTATGGTTGTTCAGATCCTCTTTCCTCATTTCTCTCTTTAAGAGGGTCAACATTTATTCTACTTTAATTCTTTTAAATAAGAAGAGAAAAGGAAAAGAGTGTCACCCAATCAAGCATTTCGCTTAATGTAACAGTCATAAACTAGAATATATGGAGTAGTAGTCATCAACAAAGTAGAACTCCCTTTTTATAGAACGGAAAAAGTCATGGGGCAATTTCCACCATACATCGTCGCCTTGTCCATAAGAATACTTTCATAGCCATGAGACTTATACTAGTACAATTTGAACTCTATATAACCCTGGAAACTACGTATGTTTAACACAATGGCACAAATCCATCTGTATCAACGTTTTGAGAGGGCTCCAGCAGTGTATTCTGTATGTTTCAACTATACTAATATGCTAATAATTCTATATATGTTCGTTCTGTAATGCCACTTGGGTAGAAGAGCCGAGGCCAAAAATGGTAACTACAGCACAATACCATACAACTAAAATGGGAGGATGACTGTTTACCAGAAAAGATAGTACCTTTCTCAATGGAATTAAAAACGAAGTAGGACTCTTTTTTCCGGACAGTGTAAATGAGGGACATCATTCCAAGAATGTTAGTCCAGCAGACGCGAGTATGTTGTGGGCAATCAACACTACCTATCATCAGGTGGCAGCGTTGGACTTTTGGAACACATGGTTAGCTTGTGAAGCTCCTTCATCCGGGTAGATGGGTTGCATAAACCTACAAAATTTTCAACCAATTGCTAATTAGAGAGTATTCTTATTATAGTAATTTTATCATTTACACAATTATACATAGAACATCATGAGGCATTGCAAACAATTATTTTCGTAAAACAACAAGATGATCAAATAAGAGCATATTTTCATGACTTTTTAGGAATTAACTACTAAATCAATCATCCAAATACCTTTATGATGAACCTCCATGCTTCATAAGTATCTCAGGCGCACTAGCATATTCTAAATAATATTTTGCTGTTTGGCTAACGCGAATATATACCTGAACACTTTGGGATGTCCCAAACTGCAATGGATGTGGGGGTGCATCGAGGATCGCATATTGCTCGGTTATCTTCATGATGGACATTCATTGCAAGCATCCATGAGCCCATAGTGACATCCTCATTGTTAAACATCCTCAAACTAAAAGGCAGGAAAAAAAAAAGGTTTTAAAGGAAATAACTGGTGAAGAAATAATCAGAGAGAATGAACCTCAAAACATAACAAGTAACATAACATTAAAATATGACCAAAAATTCTAATCAAAGAGATCACACAAGAAGCTTTAGTGGTAAATCAAACTAAAAGACTTGCTAAATGGCCCTTCCTGCTGGTTTTGTAAGAATTTCAGTCAGAGTCCTGTAAATAGGACTATTTTAAGGGCAAATTGCCTATATACTTTACATTTGGCATTTAAAAGCGGAACGGATAAATTGCATAAGAACTTGGAACACAAAAACAAAATATTCAATTATTATGCCTGCAGAGTACAGTAATCTTTGATAGTAAGAATCAAATAGTATAGCTTAAAGCGCCAAAAATTTCGTTTAGCAAAGATATCACGAGTTCCAGGACATCGTTCATATAATGACAGACCTATTGTTCTTAGCAGCTGCCAGTGATGCTACCACCTCAGCAGAAAGAGCATATATAGGTCCATAAGCATGCAAGAAGTATTCGTTTCCAAGCAGGTTCGACGATTTCTCATACCTGAGATTTTCATTGAAAAAACTTTTATTTATGTGGAACACAGTAAACACGATGTAAAAGAGTAATTGCACAGGGCTAGCCACTAGATATAACTATAATAATTTACCACTTCATTTTGGGATCAGTAACCACAGGTCCTTTCTTCATGCATCCAATGTAAGTTTGTGTATGAGTTCTCTCCTTGGCTAGAAGAGTTGCAAGTCGATCTGAAACAACATTAATATTGATAAGTAGTTTACTACATTATACTTAACAGTTATCCTGCTTATCTTACATTACTACATATTACTCCCTCTGTCCCTAAAAGGATCTCTCAAGCATAATTTGCACAAATATTAAGAAAGTGAAATAAATAAAAGAGAAAAAATTAACTTCCAAGATTGTCCATGTACTCGGAAAAAAGCATTTTTCGTTGCATGCACTTATGACACGAGTATATCATAGTCTTCCTCCATTTTCAACTTTGATTTTTTGTACTTAATTCATCCTTTCGAAGACAACTTTTAGTACTTCAAGACATCCTTTGAGGACGGAAGGAGTATGATACTAGAATTGCAGTTTAGCAAACTGTAAAATACCTGGACGCAAATAAATATCATCATCAGCTTTAACATAAAAGTCTGCTTCAAATAGCTGGAATGCTGCTTTAAAATATGCCAGTCTGAAATAGTTGGGAACAAGTATATACATAAGCTGTTGTAAATAACATGATAATATGAACTCAAAAGCTGAATCCTTACGTTTTATATTTAAGCTTTAGATATTCTTCCTCAACATCTATAATCATAAAATCATTGTACTTCTCAATCTCTTTCTCGAGCTCTGCCATCTTCTTAGCATCTTTTGTTCGTCCAATAACAAACCTAAAAGCTAACCCAGTAGCTTGCTCCAACCTATTTAAGGTGCAAATGAAATGATTATGTGACAGGTCTCTACAATACAAAATATCTTCAGATTGACAAATGGATGCTTCTACTCTGAAAGTGACAGCTGTAGAGCTGTGCAGACATTCTTCATCATAAATTTCAAAAACAGTTACAAATATGAATTTCAGATCATTCTACTTCACTGGAATGAGGAATCAGAAAAAGAGGGTCACTATAAAGGGGTAAGAGTCAAGTTTATGATAACACTGGATGGACGTCTTACATGAAGCACAACTGGGGTAACAAATCAGTGAGATCATTATAAAATATTAGTCTTTGAGTATTTGCAAAGCTCTTCATATTATTATGGAGTTTGCATTAAAAGTACAAATAGAAGTGCAACTCTTCAAAGGTACAGACAAAGTATGTGCTAATAAGATGTGAACCTCTTCAGTTGGAATATTGCCTGTAATTGTAGCTATTGGGGACGTCTCGAGGTTAAGGAACTAGAAGTCAGGGAATATTTATAAAGTGACAATTGGGGCATTTCCCTTGGCAGAGACAGAAATTAACAAGGAGCAATTCTGTTTCTAAACCAAAGTCAAAGGGATGTGATGTCATGTCCGATGTTAATTCCATTGTCAACCAAGTTTTCAAAATTTATATCACTAGTTTATTATTACATTTCTACACTTTAGTGCATCATAGGGTTAGCTATGGTACAAGATGACCCCTGAATAAAGAAACTTCTCTCCTAATGCATTTCATCTCATTTTACTAGCCCTTTCGGCTTCCATTATGACCTCCAAGCCTCTAGTTCCTTCAACTTTTAAGAGAAAATTTTGCCCCTGGAACTTTGACTTTTCAAAAATGTAAAAATTTGAGATTATCTGAGTTATTCAGAATTTTGGGTATAGAAGAAATTCAGAAGTTTTCGGTTTTATAGTTGTAAAGCTAAAAATGTTGCTTCTTTCAGTAAAGAACGAAAATTTTAAAAATAAGGAGACAAATAACAATTCTAATCCCCCTTTTTTTTAAAATTTTAATGAGGGGTATTATAAGTGATTCTAAAGTCTAATAAGTGGTTTCTTTCATCAGTAAACACATTTCACATGAGTTTCAGTAGAATCAGTACTACACTGTGATAATTATTAACAGACCCACACTCAATAATCACATTGTTATACGATCTAGTTCCACTAAAAGAACCCCATTTGTAAAATTTGCAAAACTTAAGGATATCTTTTAATCCTATAATTACCTCTAAACATAAGGATTGTTTGGTTAGTAATGAATTTATGAGGTTAAACTTGGGATAGTTTACACTGTCATTGTGGGACTCTTTTTTTGCTGAATTATTTTTGTATTTATTTTGTGATATTCTTTTTGTGGAATACAAGAGTATCTAAGGAAAGAATAAATTTTTAGACCAAGCTGAATTTAAAATTAGAATACCAAAGTCATTTAACTATAACAAATTAAATTTTAGAAAATAATCAAGAACAAATTTTTACCTAAGAAGGCCATCAGGATCAGATGGAAACCAAGTACTCCTCAACGCTTCGCGGCGCTCTCGTGACCCAAACCCGGTCTGAATACCAACAAATCCAATAAACTTGGGCCGATCGGAGAGGGCGCCGGTGCCGGCATCACCGCCGAGGCGTCGAGCGTGAGGAAGGGAGTAGAATGCACGGAAAGTGTCTTCGACGCGGCCGCAGCGGAAAGTGGGGATCGATGGGGTGTGGAAAATGGCGTAGAGAGCGAAAATAACGCCGGAGACGCCAAGTAAGAAGCTGAGAGCAGAAAAGACGATCAGGGGTAAGGAGGGATAGCGGGAGCTGGGAAAGTAGGAAAGGGGTTTTCTGATCTTTTTGGAATTGGAGTAGTGGTCGGAGGAAGGGCGAGGGAGAGTGTTGGAGGTGGTGGTGGAGAAGAGAGAGAAAGGGCGTGGCATTTGGGTGGACTTAGGGAGATGGGGAGGGTTGTTTTGGGAAAGTGAGAGTGGACTGAGAGTTATGAGGAGGACTGGAATATTAGTTTACTCCGTATGCTAATTAGCAGCCAGTCCTATTCTGGTCTCCGTTTAAGTACTTTGCTCGTTGAAAATGATATATATATATATATATATATATATATATATATATGTCGCTCATTTGTCGGAAGAAGAAAAATTTTAGAGATGTGCGTTGAAAGTTTCCAGCGCGGGTACACCATTGGAGACGATGCTACAAACTACCTCCACGTGTAAAAGGCGGATTTGTGTAAACCTACTACGCTATCAGTCTCAATTTAAATATTTTAATTTAAAAAAAAAATATTCAACACATGTTTAGGAAATATAATTATATATTATTTTTTTATAAGATCGTAGTAAATGCGTTACAATATATTTTATAATATTAATATTTTAAAAAATATAATATAATATTATTTTATTTATTTAATTTTTTCTTTCTTACATAACAATGTTATTCTATTTTATGATACAATGTAATTTATTCTATAATATAACATGAAATACATTAAGTGAGGTACCGTCCTTCCACTAAGCTTTCCCACATATATTCAAGGAAAACAAGAAAAATAAATAAAAATATAATATATAAATATACTTTTAAAATGTTTTAAAACTTCATACTATAAACACTAATAAAATAAAAACGTGACAAGAGAGTACATTCTACAGTAAATTTCTTTTTCAGTCACTTTTTGATGTTAATTTGCACCATATTAAAAATTAAAATTAACCTTGATTTATGTACGCATTTTGAAATTAGAATTTTGATTATTATTATGTACCAAAAAAATAAATTATATTCAATTTTCGAAAGTCTCACCTCAGGTAAGACTCAGATCTTTCCATGCCACGGTAAATGACACAAACCAACATCAATAAATCTCAAATACTCCTATACACTTTCCCCCCACAACGCAAGTCAAGAAGCAAAATAGTTTATATTTGCCATTCTGATATGAGCGAGGGGGAAAGAAAAGAACTCACAAGCATAGAAGCCTCGCTAAGCCCAGAGGGCAAGAGAAGACATTAATAAAGCTCCAAGGAAAAGAGTGAAATAAGATACAACTTGGAGCCTGACATTGCAACTCATTATCTTACTCAAGAAATCAGCAGCAATTAGGTCCACCAAAGCCATGTACACCAAAATTCCAGCCGATACAGAATCAAAGATGCCTTCGAAAACCAGGGCTATTGGGCTGTTGGGGTTGTAAACTGACGAAATTCCTATTCCGATGGCAATCCCCACAGGGGCTGTTATTGCGAAAAAACACGCCATCATTGAGGAATGGAAAGTCCGAAACTGAGCCTGGGAAATGCAGCCTCCAAGTGCAAACCCTTCAAAAAACTGGTGGAAAGATAAAGCCCCAATCAAGGGTTTTATTGTACATGGGCTTTGTGAAACTCCTAGTGAAAGCCCGATTATGATCGAGTGTGATATGATCCCAAGTTCTAAAACCTGCAATAGATGATAGCGAAACACTCCTATGAGAAGCCGATATTTTCAGTCACTAATAAAGAATCACATCTATGAGAACACTTAATATTTTAGAGAAAAGAATGATTCGTTCGTTTTGTTATGTTTAACCAAGGTAATTATGGAGATCTTGAGCTCGAGTCAGTCAATCATTACTAAATTTTCATTTGAACTCCCAGCAACAGTTGCAAATTTTCATTACAGATAAGACGATTTGTGTACTTTGAGCATCTACATAAGCGTTACCAAAATAATAGGTTCAACAAATATGGCCTCCCAATATCATAGAAATCCCTATTTTGGTTTAAAAAACAACAACAAAACAATGAAATAATCCCGACAGAAACCACAAAACCTCTTAAAACCATATTTACAGCATCGATAGCTAAACAAGGTCAAACCGGTTATATGTATATTTATGTAAGTATTCATGTTTAGATAGTGATTGTCAATATAAAAATATAAAAGGGGTGAATGATCACATGAGACGAGTATTAGAAAGCAGCATAAGACCGGATTTTCAGAATATAGCGAAGTTACCAGAACTATATTTTGTTGACATAGCAATAAAATCTGTCGGACTGTAATAATATGAGATGAATTTCATGCCAACTCAACATTCAAGCCTGCTAGACCTAAACTGTCCCATAACAAGAACAGCAAATTCACAAGAGATACGTGGCATGAGAGTAAGCAACTTTACCATCTATATTATGGCAATTTTATTTTTTCATGATATAACCATGTACATTATGGCATTAGCTACGGTCTAGAATAAGCTTGTGATAATCATATCAAAATATGTTCCTACTACCTAACAAGTGGAGATTTTGTACAATAAAAGCATCGCCATTGATTTGAATGTTTCATAACATATATATTTAATAGACGATATCACACTCCATATATGGTTAGAGTTTGATTAATCATACAATTGAGTTACCACCTTCCTTTTGAAGCTTCACGCAAGGTTGACAATTAAAATCCACATGTAAAGTGCATACTAATTAAATTACAGATCATTAATCAGTATTAATGAAACATATAAGTGTCATGTGGCCCAAGGGGAAATATAACGCTAAATCTTAAACAAACTAAGAAATTTACCTGTGAAACAACAACATGCCTCACTCCATTCTCCTCGTCCCCACCACCGAGCAGCAGGTGCGAGTGGGAGTGGGAGTGTGAATGCGAGGGTGAATTCTCTTGTTTGACCCTTGCCTGGCCCTGACATGACTCCTGCCCATGAGGATGGTTATGTCTATGATGGGCTGCATGGGCATGCATCCCGACAATGTGCATTGCCCCTCCCTCCTCTTCCCCAAAAACCTTTCCATGTCTATCCTTCAAGCCAGCAGGGAAAATTCCTGATTCAGATACCGATTCATAAGATTCCACATGGACAATTTGACTCTGTTTCTCTTGTTTCTTCTCATAGTACTGAGTTGCAACAAAGTCAACAAGCAAGGTGGCAAGTGCTGCCATCATGGCAAAGAACCCCGAGAACGGGAACTTGGACCAGGGGTACTCCGGTAAGCACACATTTGTTAGGGCTGATGTAGCATCCGGTAACATGTGTACAAAACCAGTGGCAAGTATGACCCCCGCAGCAAAAGCCTTGGCAGCAACAAACAAGTTAGAGTCTGTTTGGAGGGACCTGCGTTTCTTTCCAACCAATGGGATGGCTACACCACAAGCTCCAGAGAGGAAAATGGCGGCTATAGCTGCCATCTTGAGGATGAAAGCCATTTTCTCATCTCGACAAGTATCTAATTCTGTAAGGTTGCCGCCACAAGTGGTGGTGGACATAGATTGAGAAAGGTTCTGCATAAAAGAGTCTATTGGGGACACCAGAAAACAATCCTGGATTTAGAACCAATTAAAAAGTACTGAAAAAGGTGGAACTATAAAAGAGAAAAGAGAAATGCAACACACTTGTTTGGTTGTCAATAAAACTAGAAATTTAGATAATTAGCAGCGCCGAGTAAAACTTTATGCCCCAACACAAAATATTCTTAATTTTAGAAACCTATTTGCACAAACTGTGAAAACAGGATTCTCTGTACGTTCCACAATTGTCATTTGCCAAATTTTTTATTGCAAAAAAGAAATCTATTTGTCTTGATGGTGATATAACATGAAGTGATATCCTCAAATTTACAATCATGGTTTCATTACTATCTCACCGTAACTAAATATGACCACTTAGTGCTTTTTATGCACGTAAAATCATGAAGCATAAAAATATGGTAGTTAATATTTACAAACTTAGCAAATGTGATTCTTTTTCCGTCAAACAGATTATAAGTTTCCAATTACTTTTAGTTAGTTATTGCCGAATGATGTCTGAACCAATTATAATGCTTCATAAGAATTTCTTCCTCCAACCAACACAAAATTTAGCAGAAGAACAAAATGATGTCGAACTGGCGCCAAATGCAAGAAATTCACAATTGTAGGAAACCGTGCTTGTAAACTGAACTTCAAAGATTACACCAACTCTGTTCCATAAAAAAAAGGAGTCCTACTTGCAGAATTTATGAATATTAACGACACATTTACTTTCCAAGCGGACCCCTAAATTAGCAAGTGTTTAGCTTAGTGGTAATGAACTTATCAAAGAAAAAGTTAAATGGTTAAGACAAGATAATGTAATTACAATGGTGAACAAGAGGACATAATGGGTCGCTTCACTAGGGTTCCATTTTCAGTTTCCCAGAAATGCAGGTAAGACGAAAACGAAATCAGACCTTAAATTCAAGAATGCGACCCTAGAGTTACAATATCGCATGAATTAACACTCAATTATAGAAAAGTAGAGCTTAAACTAAGCAAATTCTAAGTAATTACCTGACAAATTTCGAGCCTTTCTGCTAATTTTCTGCAGCAATACCTCCTGAGAAAGAAAATATTTCATAAGCAAAACATGTAACAAAATAAAGACCAAACATAGCCCTTAAAAAGTATTGAAAAGAGTACCTGAATTAATGACATGGGTATTAATATTTTGGAGGATTATGATCTGGGTTCGTGATGTAAGTTGGAAAGAATGCACGAATTTCAATGTAGAAGTTGCTAGTAGTCGTGTGAGAATTCGAGATTGATCTAATTCGCAGAGAAAGAGAGAATAATATACTGCATATATGAAAGTAATATATATGCTCTCTCGATCTGGAGGTTTGTTTGAGTTGGGTGTTGTCATCTGACAGAGAGGAGAGGGAGAGAAATGTCGACATTTTTCAAGTTTTTCTGTGGACGGAGAATCGTACGGTTGCGGCTTTCAGGTCAGAGAATTAGCCAGATCATGTCGACACCTTCATGTAATAATGGTGTACTCCTTAAATCGTAGTAGTACTCCTTGTCTTTAAAAATCAGTTGTACGAGTGTAAATATAGTTTTATTATAAATAGAAATAGATTACAAATAAAAAAAAAATTAAAAGTATTTTATTTTATTAATTAAAAAAAAATATTATAAATTAAATATAATAATATTTTCAGTTTATTTAAAAAAATTGGTTAATAAATTTTTTTATAAGTTTATAATTTATGTTAATGAACAAATAAATTTTAAATTATTATGAAATAAACTGTCAAACACGACAATAGTTTTATAAGTACCAAAAAAAAGTAAACATAGTTTTATAATAAATAGAAATAAATTAAATATATGTTGTTTTCAAAAATTTTATATATACCGGTACTCCATCCATTTAAATTTAAAAATTTAGCAGTAATTATTATTTTCTTAGTCCATTTTAAAAGAATGGATATATTTTTACTTCTAAGCAATAAAATAACATTAATTTTGCGACATGTCAATATTATATTTTATTTGAACTATGTTTTAACTTTTCAAAATTAATTCTTATAATTTTAGAACTTGGAATTAAAATCAATTTATTTGATATTGTCGATATAAATGCAAATGTTGTAACTAGTCTAAATAAATTGCTCATTGAACATTTACTTTGAAATATATAATGAATTAAAGTTAATTTGAATTTTAGAATTTTATTAATTCTTATAATTCGAAAATAAACTAATTTAGTGAGACAAGTGAAATATATATTTAGTAATGTCATGAATATGCTCATAAAAATATTTTTTTTGTTCAACATTCATTGTCTTAAAAAATCTATCTAGTTATATGACGAATGACATATAGTATTATTTAAATGTTTAATTGCGTAAATGTCTTTTCAAGTATGAAATTTGTATCAAGTTTCACTCTAAAGTTTAAAAATTAGTAAAAGAGACCCTTAAGTATATCTGTATTAACACAATGGACCCTTTCAGTTAGTTTTTGACTGAAAATCATCTATGTGTAACGTATGTAGTGTATTTTATATATTTGACCTTATTTTGAGTTTTTGACTATCCAAATACAAAGAAAAAATGAAAAAATAAAAAT
>JAUMHB010073458.1:0-12933 GCA_032359685.1 Pittosporum tobira | reverse complement strand
CAACATTATACCCTTGTTGCTGTTGGTCATAACCCAATGGGGGCTGACCAAAACCCGGTTGTTGATACCCACCATAGGTATCTTGGGTGTAACCCTGATGCTGACCTTGTTAGTTGTAGCCAGAGGCTGCTTGCTGGTTGTAACCATATGCTGCCGAATTATCTGCAGGTCCCGAGCTCCACCGGAAAAAAAATAACTATGGTGGAATTACAAAAAATCCACCGAAAAAAAAAAATAAGCGGCTAGGGTTTAATAAAATTAGGATTTCCGCCGACGACTATGAAAGCCACCGGCGACAGCGAAAGCAAAATAATTTTAGGATCAAAAAACCTAAAACTCTTATACCATGATAATTATGGAGAGAATAAATAAAAAATATTTTATTAATGATGAATGTATATGAAATAACAATTACATGAGAGACCTTATATAAGTTTAACCTACTTGGAGAATAAGTAACCTAATTCTAATCTAAAAAACCTATTACCATAAGAAATCTATTACCATAATAATACTATGAATATAATATTAATTATATTTAACACTAACACACACAACTTGCCAATGCTCTCGGGTCTCATTTTTCTACTGGCCACAAGAAAAACAAGTGCCCTAAATAAATATTTGTGGAGTCCGTAGAGTGAGGATCCGATTTTAATCGAATATTAATTAAATATAATAATATTTAATTAAATTTAAATAATTAAATATTATAAAATTATTTAACGTTTAATTAAATATTAATCAAAATTAAACACTTAAAAAAAAAAAAAAAAAAAAAAAAACACGCGCGCACACACACACTCTCTTGACTATCGGCCAACAATACTAAATTTCTTAATTGAAGTCCTAAAGTAGTCAAATATTCAAAGCCGTGGTACCGTGTCCCGAAAAGAGAGCCCGCCTATACGCTGTGTTATATGGAGTATATAATAAGGTCCCAACATTGCATAACAATATGTTTCAACCCCACCAAACTAACAAGCTCAACAAATTTTTTAACCATGGTTGAGCAAGAGAGACCCTTAGCCCCGGAGGCTCATCGGATCGCCGTCAACGACACGGCCACCCCTCCACCGGCCGAAACTAAGAAAAACCCCAACCGGAGGAGATGCCTGCGGTGCTGCGGCTGTGCCACGGCGGTGCTAGTGATTCTAGGAGTAGTCATACTAATTCTAGCTCTTACGGTTTTTAAGGTTAAAGATCCAGAGGTAAAGTTGAACTACGTGACAATCAAAGGGCTCCAGGGAATCAACGTTAACCCGTTGAATCTCTCCCCAAACACAAACCTGACTGTCGTCGCTGACGTGTCGGTGAAGAATCCAAATGCGGCGGCGTTCAAGTTCAGGAACGCGACGGTTAGAATTTACTACGAGGGTGTGCTGATTGGGGAGGCTCAAATTCCTCAAGGAAAGGCCAAGGCCAACAAAACGTTTAAAATGAATGTCAGCGTTGATTTTCTGCTGCAGAAAATACTGGGAGTTCCTCGGATAGTGGGCGATGTGGCCGCCGGAGCGATACCGGTGACTACTCAGACCAGTGTCAGGGGACGAGTGGAGATAATAAATATTGTAAAGAAGACGGTTGGAGTGAAAGTGGATTGCAGTTTGACAGTTATTGTACAAGACCAGTCGGTTCGAGATCAGAAGTGCAAGAAACATGTTTCAATCTAGAATTATTGGTGCTGTGTTATACTGCGTATTATTTTTTTCAGGTTCAGAATTTTATGTAATTTGTGTGAGGTAGCTGGCTACCGAGTCACGGAGTATTATTAATTTATTTTTATATTAGCATATGATGTGGAAATAATGGAATGTTTAGGTAACCAGGACACGCGCAGTAACTGATTAAGAAAAAATATACTACTGTGTATACATCATGAGCTTTTTCGGACTTTCATGGAAGTTCACCCAAAATTAATGGCCTAAACTAGATCCCGAAAATTGGATAATAATATAATAGATGTCTAATACTATTTAATGTTAAATGAATATACATTGAAATTATTTATAAAAATTTATAAATTGATTGAGTTAAATAATTTTATAAATTAAATGAATTTAATTGGATGGTTATTGGTTGAATTAATTAACATATACTAACTATATGTATAGTTATATGTGCAATTGAACACGTGTGATTTATATGTATAGTTGTATATGTATAATGGAGATAAATAAAATTTTGTGAATTGATTTTGTAATGAAGAGAATACTAATTTAGCAAAATGAGTATTCATCAGGTTTAAGTTACTGCGTTTGTCTATAGGCAATTTTATTTTTATTTTCCTTTTTTTTTCCTACATTTTTAAAACTCAAATGAAATTTGAAATTATAAAATTTTTACACCATTAAATACATGGCATCGAGAGCTTACCAATAAGAAGTATATTAATAAACTTTTGATAAACGTACAAAAAATAATATATAAAATTTAAGATTGATATAGATTATCCATATATCAATCCTTATTCATATATATTCATCAATTTATCAACGATGTAAATTTTAATCCATTTTAATTCAATCTAAATAGACTTAAATTCATTTATCTTCATTCAAATACATCATTAATCATTCATTTGTCAGACTAACGTAAACTATGTTTAAACAAAGAAGTCATTAAAAAAAAGTAAGAAAATTTTGTAGCTTTTAAGGTTGCTAGGTTGTCATTCGTCAACTTTTTTTTTTGTTTTCCTCTCGGTGTTCGGTAATTCACGTAGAATCCGATTAATTTGAGATTAAACTTTTGTTGGACCTATAAAAAAAAAAAATTTAATATTGTCTTTTGCCGTACATAAAATTTAAATTCAAAATCTTATACATAAGAGACCGAATTTTTTTCACTCGACTCCAACGACTTGTTAATGTCCTTCGTCAACTATGCTATACAAACAAACATCGTTCTAATAAAATATAAAGTTAGAGTTACTGGTCCATTTTGTAAAATTCTATGTGCTAACTTTGTCAGTTGTCACCCACCTGACTCATAGATGCCTTTCCATGTATTCTCTCTCCAATTTTGAGCGGACTAATCCACTGTGATTTTTTGTCACGTTTTATTAGTATATTTTATAAATCATTTTTAAAAAATAAATTTGTTTTAGAATGCTGATATAATTTATCAATAATATTCAATCCATTCTATAGAAACTGTAATAATTTTTTTGGGGATAAATATGTACTATTATTTCCAATTCTTGAGTTGGTTCTTATTTGGTGATTAATATTTTAATTGTTTTAATTAAATGAAAAAAAAAATTACGTGTTTTAATTTTTATTAATTGATAATTATAAATATTAAAATGCCGTTGTTTCACTAGTTTTATCCTTTTTAAAAGCATAAATCCATTTTCGTGATGATTGGAATGGCAAAAAGGGTAAAGAACAAACTAAATTAATAATAACGGTCTCGATCTATTTCGGAATTGAGACTACGTGTCTTACGACTTATTATTTACTGCTTTTACCCTTCCAATTATAAGTAAATATAGAAAAAATGGATTTCAAAAAATGAAATTAAAGTTATTATAGAGCTTGTAATTGTCAATTGATAAAAATTGAAACAAATTAGTAGTTTTATCATCTGAGTGAAATAATTAAATAATCGATCCCAAGAGTTCAAGGTAATAATAAATATTTAGCTCATTTATTTAGCTCATTTTGTTTGGATGTCTTAAAAATTACAATATTATTGTTTTTTTATATAAAATTTTGATGAAGCAAATTGTCTACTTTATTATTATTTTATTAAAAGCAATCAACTACTATGACCGTTATTTAACATTAAGGTCCACCGCTCTAATTACTATTTTATTATTTAAAATTACAATATAATATTAAGTGCAAGTTGGATTATGCTCCCATAATTAAACACGTTTTTAAAAATTCGTTAAAAATTCGATAATGTAATTTTTATATAACGGAGAGAGTAAGTTATAAGTAATGTACAACACTGTAATAAAAAGAAAAATGAACAAAAAATTGATGATGATTTTCTTTCACTTTTTAATGGGTTATCAACTTGTTTGCCCTTAAAACTATTTTGATATTATTTTTTGTAAAGAATGTATTTTGAGATAAATGTGCCAAACAAATATATTAAGTTATTAAATAAATTGACTTTAATTAATTTTTTAACTAAGTTATAAGATATTTTTAATTAAAGTTGTGACAAAAATTGTCTTTGGCGCTGTTTATCACTGCTTGTAATAAATTATATGAATTTTTTTTTTTGTTTTAATTGATTCTAACTAAGATATAGGTTAGATACAATAGTATTTTTAATTTATTAAAAAAAATTAATTAATAAATATTTTTTTATAACTTATAATTTATATAAATTATTTTTATTATAAATTTTGGCAAATAGAGTGTTTACATACTTGGTTGATTCCATCATTAATTACTTTTTGTTTTCATTGCCTGAACACATACCAGATCACGGTTAAGAACTTAAGATTCAAAGTCTTATCTCTTGATTGTAGACGGTGGATCAAAGTCGATCCTATTATGTTAAAGGAGCTATTACGCGAGGAAACATTTATGAAAATATCACTTAATTGGTATTAGTTTATTTGTCAATTGTCATGTGTGATAATTACTATGTCCTATTAGTTAATGATTAAAATATAATCGATCATTTTAATGGAGTTCAAATTACTTGTTACACTATTTTTCTCATTATTTATTTCAAATCTAACTCAGCTATCATATTTTTAAATTTATTAACTTTAAATTTTAAAAAAACATAAGCGTTAATTTAGATTGTGACAAATGATGAATCAAATAGTAAGACAATTGATTTGAATATATCACAACGTTATATTCCCTTTATGTATTATTAAATGTATCATTTTAAACGTAGATACACATGTTAAAGATTATAATAATTATTTTATTTGATAAAGTAAAAATATCCATAAAATTACAAAAATACTTGTACAAAGGTCAAGAGAGGGGAAAGTAAAAAGGTTTCTATTTGAGACAAATTTATCGGAGAAATAATGTATTTAATTCTATCTTAAAATGTTAAACAACCAAAGATGCGTATGAGTAACGGTGTTGATACTTAGACCCGGCCCGTTCTAAAATGTTAGTTCTTGGTCAAAAGGTTGTAGGGCCACTAGGGATTTGGACTTGAAACGTCTGACGAAATTATAGAGGGGCACCAACAATACTTGATTTAGTACTTCGTTGACAAACTCTGGTCCATGAGCGAAAGCTACTTGGTGTGTGACAACCTGTGACATAATTTTCGATTAATAAAATATTATTTCCATTTTAAAAGTAGAAATAAATATTTTTTTTTGTATATTTTAAAATTAGATATAAGTTTTAATTTTAATATCATGATCTTCTGAATTTTTTATTTCATTATAAATATAGTTATAAATTTATACCATCTCTAAAATAATAATATTATATACGCTTCTATTTTATGTAATATTGTAATTAAACATCTATTTTTTTGAAATAATTATTTTTTAAAGATAATTATAATTTTGAAAAGTAATGTGTAGTAATTAAAAGGTTGCCAATAATGGTTAACCATTACTTAATGAGGTGTTTCGCTTTATTTTGCCATTAAATAACCCTGTAGTTAAGAAGGCCAATAGTTTAATATGTTCATTAGTGAGAATTTTTAATAGCAATATCCCTTTATGGAGAGGTGATTTCAATGAACCCAAATTTGATGTCCTAAATGTTATCCAACCTTCTATCCCAAATCCAATCTAACGGCTATATCGTATTAAAATTTATTAATTGAAATTTAATTTTTTTTATGAAATACAATCGTTAATTTGAATTGAGACAACAAAATATAACCGCATTTAAGACAACAAATTTATACTCAATTTCAACTATTACATGAAAAATGACAAACATTTTTTTTTTTAAACAGCTGAAGGTGTAGTGAATACGACCCGATGAGGCCCAAACCTGCAACAAGAAGACAACTGAATATACGCCGTTGCATTTTCATCTATTGAAAAATTAGAGGTGTGTCCAGATTCTGAGGTGGGTCCAAATTAGAGGCCCAAACATTGGAGTGCTAGATAAATAGATATAGATTATTTGATGGGTCCAGATTTATATCATTAGAACTGGTTGTGGATTACGATCCAATCATTTCGTTCAAGCCATCTAAAATCAAGATCTTATAATCTTCACTTAGAGAAAAAAGATTCTATAATTTAAATTAAAAAAAAAATAAAATTTATTTAGTAAAATAGTTACTGTGATAGATTCTCGTATAGCATCAGCGCTCCTACAATTATTAAGAGGGGTTCCAATATTATACAAACCCATTTCAGTTGATAACTCAGAGCTATTAAATTAAAGATTTCCACGATTATTTTTAATAGAATGATATTTTTATTTGTTATAATGTGAAATAATTTAAAATAATTAAAATATATTATTAAATTTTGATTCATAACTGCCTCTAACTATAAACTTGAATTTTTATTTAATTCACATTAAAATCTTCAAATCAAACCGCCCAAATCTTCCTCTTCACTCGGTCTCGCAGTCAAACTCTCTTACCTCGAGAAAATAAATAGGAAAAAAAGGGGAGAAGATATACCAAGGCAAGGCATGAAAGAGAAACAAATCTTTGCCCCTTCATGTATTTGTCTTTACTTTCCTGACTTCGCTGACCACTAAAGACACCCATTTTCTCAGATTTTCACAACTTTCTCATCTCTCTCTCTCTCCCTTTTTCTTTTATTTCGGAAAATTCAATCAGTCTTTTCAAAGCCCAAAAGGCGCCCTTATCCAGCATTAGTAATATTCCAACCGTTTAAAAAAAATTAATTAAAATATTTAAAATACGTAGGACTTATTTACTATTGATTATTTAAATTAATTATAATTTATTTTTAAAAATTGTTTGTTTATGTTAATTTTTTTTAAAAATTATATGTTAAATATAATAATATTATCAACTTATTTTTAAAAATTAGTCAATAGATATTTTTTTAATCTCATAACACATTTTAATTAACAAATAAATTTTAAGTTAATAAGAAATAAGTTGTGGCAAACAAACCCGTAATTTAAGAAAAATCATTTTTAAAGAAAGAAAAAAAAAATTTAAGCCACAAAAATTTTAAGTATTTTTATAAAATTATTTTTATTTAAACATACACCATATATTTCTATTGAAATATGTGTCAAAATTATTTACTCTCTCCGTCCCATAAAAAGTAGCCTAATTTAATTTTTTGGTCAAATTGACCAAATTTCAAATTAATAATTAACCTTATATATTTAGGTATTTAAATAAGTGAACATTAGATCTAGAAGCACATTTGATGTAATTTTGAATGATTATAGTTTCGCCGCCTATCTATGTATAGATTAATAGTAATTTTGATTCAAAAAAAAATAATTTGACCAAAAAATTTAAACCATACAACTTTTTATAAGATGGAAAGCGTATTTTGAAACAAAAAAAAAATATATTTAATCTTTTTTTTTCTTAGAATGGAGTGAGTACCACAAAACTAAGCTAAACGAGTGAAAATTCTCTAAAGCAAAAATGTTCACACGATATAACAAAGATTATACAAATCTGAAAATAATTTTTTTTGTGTAAAAACCAATATCTTATTATCGAGATGTCAGCGAGTATATATGTTAAGATTTGATAAGTGTATGAAATACACATGTCATGTATGTAAATATAAGTTAACATCGTGACCAATTTAATCAAATACCATTATCTTATTTATTGATCTCATGTATATTTAAAATAAAAAAATAATATTGTATTAAGTATCAACATGATAATCTTATTGTCAATAACATGTTAAACTATATATATATATATATATATATATATATAAGTTTTATTTAATCATATATTATCATGAAAATAACAAATAAAAAGTGACAACATATTTGTAAGAAATTGACAATAATACGTAACGTTATTCCTTCAAATAACACATTTGAAATTTCAAATTTTAACGCTCGGCACATTACTTCTAAAAAGGAAGACATTGGGATATACTTACAGTTCTCCAACAACTCAAATTGTTTTTAACGGAGATATAAGCCAAGTTTCATGTACTTTTTTATCTAACTTATCACACATGTAGAGCAAGCAACAAACTCTCTCCACCAAGCACTTCCAACTTTTTACTTGATTTGAACCCTTATTTACGGGTAAACAAACAGTTATGGTAAAATTGAAAGAGAATATTGACAGATCTTCTGCATCGTTTCACCGTCTCTCCTTACCCGACCCGAGGAGCATTTATTATATTTGTGAAGTAACATACCATCTCTAGCACTAACTAATGGATAATAATATTATTAATTAAATAATATACACACAGATTCTACTCTTGTCAACTTCGACTTCCATAAACACTACTGCTACTAGCTACTTGCGCTGCTATCATCATCATCATTATTTCCTCCTTTTTCTCAAATCTCGGTCATCTGAAAAGGAGCGAGACCAAACATTAAGCTGATTTCTCCTGCGATTCATCACTCACTGTCACCGATTCACTTGATGCCTCCAAATCTATCATATCAATCACAAATTAACTATTAATTTGTAAAAAATACCTTTTAAAATATGTAAATAGTAAATAAAATTTCAAATTATGTGTATATATATCTACCTCTGGAGGCCTTGAAGGATCTCTTGCAATGCATTATCGCACTTTGAATCCCATCCTGTTGCTGCAACAGCGAATCATCTCGTCGTTTTGACACCGTTTGTGCCGGGGGTGAAGCAGCCACCGCCGATCTGCTCTGTCCTAGATGCTTCCGCACCACGCGCAGTCCAGCAGGTAGACTCCCTAGCTTCTGACTCTTCACATTGCGCAGCCGTTGCACTTGACTACTAACCTTCGGTGATTCCGTAACACTTTTCTCAGCCGGAGGCGATTTTCTAACCTCCGTAGATGGCGGCGGCGATACTAGTCCGTTCAACTGTCCAGAAAACCCTAATTTCTCGCCGTACCGCTTGGAGACGCGAACGTAAAGAGGCTTCACCTTCTTCAAGTACCTATTCATCATCATATCCTTTGAAAATGCTTTATCATCGTCTTCAGCTAACTTACCTAATTTCCCCTTTTGCCCCTTATTAGTAACTCCTTTCGAGCTATTATCTCGAGTGAACAAGGACACAATCGGAACTTCGTCTACTTTGAAATTCACGGTGAAAAACTTTCCATGTGGCTTACTACTCCGCTGATTGTTTTCTAATTCGTCATTCACCGATTTTTTCGGCATTTCAGGAGCAGATTCTTCAGATTCGGCGTTTTCAGGCACCTTTGCTTTCGCCGATTTTTTCAATTTCAGCATTAATACTCCAAATTTTGTGGCTTTTGTATCCGATTTCAACGGCTTACCGTTCGGCTCGGAAAGGGGAACGAGCCGGCCTTTAAAGAACAAATCATCCGAGGGAGAAAGAGAGACGTTCGGATCGATGCTGTCGCCGCTGGAAGCGGAAGAAAGCGCAAATTTCAACTCGGTTTCATTCTCACCGTCGGATTCTTCGGACTCTGAACTCTCTTTGTCGTTCTCCACTACACAAATAATGTCGTCATTGTTTTCTTCCCTCTTCACCTGAACGACGTCATCGGCTGCGGTGAATTCCAGGTCGAAGAACGGTCCTTCGTCGGCGTTATCCTCTTCGTCAGAGTCCAACTGATGGTGGCTCGCAGCACTAACAATGGTTGTGGTGGTAGAAGATGCAGAGGTAGTGCCTACGGGACGTACGTTAGCACAGGCGTCTCCGGCGACTGAAACGCCAGGTCGACCGCTATTACCTCTCCAGTACTTGAGCAAGCTGAAAGCTTCCATGGTTGGGAGAGCCAGAATACAAAAAACAAGAAAAAAAACAAAAAAAGAGGACTTTAAAGAAATGTAAGAGATAGTGGGTAGGTATAAGTGTGAGAAGCTTTTGTATAATGGAGATGGAGACAGAGTACTTTTGGTTCAGAGAGTGAAGAAAGGAAAGGGTAAGGCTTTTTTACCAAAGAGAAGGGTAATGCGTGTCTTTTTGATGTGTTTGTGTGCCATGGACGTGGTGCTGGTAGCAGAAGAGTCACGTGAAGACGGGAGACCAGTCTGTTGTGTGTGTCAGCTATTTTCGGTGAGTCCATTCCAAAAGGACTTTTTATGAATTTTAATTTTAAGAAATATGTTAGCTATAAATAAAAATTTTCAATTATTTTTATTAATAAAATCCAATTAAAAATATGAGGTGAGTTATATTGCATGTCTCTTATAAAATCACAGCATCAATATATTAAAATAAAATAATATAATTTTATAAAAAAATTAAAAAAAATAATTATTTTATTAAAAATTCTGTTTGTATAAGAAATAATAAGATGTATTTACATTTTTTCCTACAAATACTGTATTCTTTTTTTTTACCTCATCTTTTTCACACCATATATTTTACCCCTTATTAAATGGGGTGTACGGTTTAAACTGTTCTGTTCTTCTTTAACTATTGGAAGGATGTGTCTTGTACTGTTGTTAACAGCTAGTCTTCTTCTTTTTTTTTAACCGTTTATTAGGTGTTTGAAAGTTTGTTTATACGAGCAGCTCTCCAAATATAAACAATTTGTAATTTTGTTTATACGAGCACTACTTTTGTTTATAATTTTTAAGACTTTATTTAGCTTATATAATTTTTATATAAAAAATATTTTGAAACAATATCATGAAAAAATATTATATAAATTTATTTATATTTATAATAAATTAAAAATATCATAATAAAGAATATTTTATGTTCTTCAAATAAAAATTTACTTCTAATTTTAAAATATACCCCATCAAAAGAATAACTGTATGTAACTTTAAAATCGACATGGGTGAAAGAATACGCCGATCAGCCCTTCATCAGTGTTATTGTTTTGATTAATACTACTGACTATTGTCATAAAAATATAATAATTTTGACTACTATTTACGTGACAATAAATGATTGAGTTAAAGTTATTAATAAAATTTAATAATTAATAAAATATTATATGTAATTTAATTATAACTCGATATATCATTGACATTTGACTATTATTATTGACAACATATATGTATAACTACAAAAATTACAATTGTTTAACTTTTCACATATATTAAAAAAATATATTTGATTATAAATAAATTATTTAAATTGTTTTTAATAATATTATAATTTAAATAATGAAATAATAATTAAAATAGTGAGATATAATATTAATATTATAATTTTAAATAATAAAATCGTGATTAATGATTAATCATAATGTTATAATAGTGAATAAAATATAAATGATAATATTAGAATAATAAATAAAATAATGAATTATATTTAATAAAATAATAATAATTTAGATAATTTATATTATTAATTTTTTTTAAAATAATATTATAATTTTAAAAATATTATAATTTTAATAAAACGGAAAGAGTGTGTGCATATATATATATATATATATATATAAAATCAATAGCATTGTGGTAACTGGTAGCAGGGTTTGGCGGGAATTGGTCTAAAATAGACACGTGGCTAACATGCAGGGAATGGGGGGTCTCATTAAAAGGTTTGACTTGAACGTTCGTAGTCGTAGTGATTTGTGTGACTTGTTGGTCTTCATTCATGGTTCTCTTCAGAATTTTTAAATGAGAGAGAGAAGAGGATAGGTAGGTGGAGACGTTGTTCTCTTGATAAGAAATTGTGGAAGTTTAATTATGAATTTTGAGTTCGACTTTTAAAATTGCAGTTATGTTAAACTTTAAAAAAAATAATTTTATTATTTATATTATTTTATTTGACTCAATTTTAAATTAATTAAATATTTAATAAAATATCAATATCGACAGGTTAAATCAAAAAAAGGACGGGTTGGTGGAGGTATATATATATATATATATATATATATATATATATATATGTATGTGTATATATATATATATACGTGTGTGTGTGTTTGTGTGTTTGTGTGTGTGTGTGTGTGTGTGTTTCGAATAAAGCACGCAAAAGGCCCACACAAAGAGTTAAAAGATAAAATAAGGGGTTTATTGATTTCACATTTTTAGACTCCGTATGAAGTAGACCCGCCCAACTACCATAAATAAATTGGATAGATAAGGTGATTTAGTTCAAATGATGATTGATAGCAACCGTATGATTATTTGAGATATTTGATGACGGTTCCTTCTCGGTAACTGAAAAGGAAAGTGACCCTACGCAAATTATTTTTCCAAAAGTAGTAATCGGTTTGTACTATTTTTCAGGTATACTAGTATTAAATATTAATAGATTTGGGCACTTTCCTTTATATTTTTTTTCTATTTCTAAAAATATATTAGTGTGTATATTTGTTTATTTTTATTTTTAATTATTAAAATGTGCTAATATATAATTTATAGTATAGAGATTAAATTTATAAAAAATTAAAATTATTGAAAATTTAATAAAAACTATATATGTTCATCAAACAGTAAAAAATGTACAATTATTTTTATATTTCAAGCGATAAGACAACTTAATATTCTAATTTAAGTAATTAATTTTAATAATATTATTAGTAAGTATATTTTTATGATGTATGAGTGAAAAATAAAGAAAATATAACAGAGATGAGACAAATCCGGTATTAATGATAGTCAAGGCAGGATAATTAATACTTGGCTTCATTCTAATATTTATGTGTTTAAGAATTTAAATAGTCATAATTAATTATTAATTTTATAATTAGTTAATTTTATCAAAAAAATTAAACTATGTTAGTTTTTACTGTGACACCCCCAAATTTGGGCATCTACACTCTGACTTGAGTTGTAAATTTATTAATAATTTCATAACTTACAAATACATAAGACTTTAAAGTACACAAGATTATAATAAGGTACAACTTATTATGCTAAAAAATATTATACAGTGCTCTCTACACAAATTATTTTTTTAGCC
>JAUMHB010073447.1:0-12934 GCA_032359685.1 Pittosporum tobira | reverse complement strand
TTGTAAGTTACTTATTACTATATTTGGAGATGTTAACGTAGTATACTTGAAATTCAGATGTATTCAACAAATTCAAAGATGTCAGTGAAAAACTCTCTGAGGCCATTACAAGCGACCCCTTTGGGTATGCTAAGCTTGTACGAAGCATCACACTTAAGAAAACATGGAGATGATGTTTTAGACGAGTCACTTGATTTCACAACTTCTCACCTTAAGTCTATAACGACGAGTTTAGAATCCTGTTTAGCTAAGCAGGTATGTTGTTCTTTGGAGCATTCACTCCACAAGGGGATCCCAAGACTCGAGGCTAGGAAATTATCTCTTTTTATGAGAAGGATCCTTGTAAGTGTAGAAAGGTATAACGGAAGCAAAACGTGTTTATTGAATGTATCAAATAATGAATTACAAGAGGGATATATATAACATGAAAAAAAACTAATCCTAAACTCTAATGGACTTATAAACAGACCCATGTGCTTCTTATTTATTTATTATATTAACATCTCCTCTCAAACTCAAGATGGTTGAGTCGACAACAACTTGAATTTGGGAACTAGATCACGAAAACGAGCTGGCAGATGAGTTTTAGTGAAAATATCAGCTATTTGTACAAGTGTGGAGACAAATTGAAGATGAACTATTCCACGAGAAATGTGCTGACGAATAAAATGACAATCAGTCTCAATATGCTTAGTCCGCTTGTGAAAAATATCATTGTGAGCAATTTTCATGACGCTCTGACTATCGGTATGAAGAATAGTTGTTAAAGAAAGTGATAAATCCATATCAGTTAATAACAAACGAAGCTAAATGAATTCCTGAGTGATATCACCAAGAGCTCAATATTCAGATTCAGTAGTGGATTTGGATGTAATTTTCTGTTTTTACTGCGCCAAGAAATAAAAGAATCTCTAAGAAAGAAATAGAAATCAGTAGTAGAACATCGATCATGAGAATTACCATTATAATTCGCATATGAATAGACACTCAACTCAAGAGAAGAATTGGCTAAGAAATGTAAGTCATGATGTATAGTTCCTTTCACATATCGAAGTATCCGAAGAACAGTAGCATAATGTGTAGTCCTAGGAGCAGACATGTATTAACTAACCAAGTGAACAACATAAGCAATATCCGGTCGAGTAACAGTGAGGTAAATCAAACTTCCTACTAACTGACGATACAAAGTAGCTTCGTTGAGTGGGGTACCATCTCTCGGAGTAAGTTTGACATTGGTTTCTAAAGGAGTAGAAACAATGTTTTTATCAGTAATACCTGCACGAGAAAGAATATCAGAGGCATATTTCGTTTGTGAGAGATTATAATCAGATGAGTTGGAGGACACTTCAAGACCCAAGAAATAACTTAACGGAGTTTATTGAGAAACACCTTGAGATCTAGTATCCCGGCAATGTCATTTCTAGTAATAATCATGTCATCAATATACAGTACCAACACTCTGTTTTGACTTTAGAAGGCCATAACGTTTTCGTTATAAGTCCAAATTGAGTGATTCCAGATCTTAAGCGTAGATACTGAAGTCTAGTTTTTATAAATATTGAGTATAATAACATAGGAATTGAATAAAATATGTTGTGTCTGTTTAAGTCCAGGAGGGACATAACAGAAAAAACCTTATTTTCAGCTAAGTTTGAAAAATCATATAAAATAGCATGTTGGTCAAAATTTCATGAAGGTTTTTGGGACAATCTCTAGACAAGTATATTTTATTTTCAATAAATATTTTTCTATTTTTAAGTCATTTTATATTTTTATAAATTGTTTAAAGTCAGCTGCAGAAAACTTTCAGCATTCCAGAAAGTGTAAAATTTTAGCAAATTTGAGGAAATGATATCTCCCTCATTATTAATCAAAATTTAACAATTCTTGAGCCTATTTCAAGTTTAAAAAGTATAAAATTTGGTCAAGATGGTCAAAGTGCTTAGAAGATTTCTAGCATGAGTTGAGTGTATAAAGATTCTATGGACTCATTGGACCCGAAATAAGATATTGAAGAATTAAAGACATCAAATGGAATTATAGGTTATGAAAATTAGTGAAGTTACTGATGTAAGGTTGTATATGGTTATAGGATATTATTTAAAGAATGAGGAGGATAATAAAGATAATTGAGATGGTAACGGAGCATTTTGAGACTAGTATTCTTACTCGCTCAACTTTTACGTGTAATTTCTTTGTTTCATTACACGTAAAATTTATTATCATGAATGCATAAGTTTATTCCTTGTGCATATAATAAGCTCATGCATATGTTTTAATATTGTGCATCTCTACCATGCACAATATGCCCTTTTTAAGTTATCGTAGAATTTCTCAAAACAAAAAGGAGTTCAAGTATGACAACAAAGGTTATGACTGGTACATTTCGGTACCCTACGGGGAGAATACCCGTGATTGCAGTGTGCACATGCGCTAGTTATATTGTAATTCGGTCCGAACTATGTGTTATGATCGGGTAAGTTCATATTTATAATACCACTCAAGTATTTGAGTGGTGAAAACAAGGAGGTAATGTTGCATACTCATGTTTATTTTTTAATTGGTTGCATGATTTGTATTTATGCTCGTAAATCACGCTAGCATTATGGAACCCATTTTAATGAAGAATTTATATTTAAGATATTTTATATTGTTAAATATTCGTTGAATACTATTTTAGTTTTGAGAGTAAGATACTTGTTGAGCTAGGTTCGCTCACTATATTTGTGGTTTAATATTTTCAGCTAGTGTGAGCTGAGGTGAGGCAACGAAGGAAGAGCGAGAAGACTTGGGAAACTAGATCGAGATTATCGGAAGACAGTTATTGGGGATTTGTCTAACCCAAAAAGGCAGATTTTCGATTTTGGTTTTATTTATATATTCTCCGATGTTGTGTTGTAATAACTTAATATCTCGTTTCCGCTGATGTGTGTGAATATTTGTATTATGGAAAGAGGGATCTTGTGATTATCTCACCTAGTAAATTAATTAAATAATTAGTTAAAGAAAAAATATGACCATTGGGAAGGGAACGATAAATAGTTTATTAATACTCTTTTAATAGCATTAGTAGTGGAAAGTTAGGAGTGTTACATATATTTTAGAACAAAAGGAGTTTTCTAGTTAAAATATTAATTAAAAAAAAATTCTTTTGGGACATGAGTATTTAAGCTAAGTTGACTCACAATCTTTATATTCCCAAGTAATTTTTAAAAACAAAAATCAATTGAATGAAAGAACCAAAAATTGAACTTTAATCCTCAAAATAACAAGTAAATGTAGTCATTATTATGAAACAACACGTGAAACGTGTAACAAATTAATATTATATAAATGTTACCGTATTTTTTTTTTTCTTAATGACATCCCTTATAAGTAGTTTTACTTTGACTTTGTTATTCAATTCTATATTCATTTATTACATTTAATAAATTGTTTATTTGTCATTTTTATCTGGATGTAATATACTATTATAAATTTGAAACATAATAAGATATAATTATATAATCAATATGAGAGTATCCGACTACCAATTTAGGATTTAGTGTTTTTGTCTTTTTTTAAATAATACAAAGTTTGAAAATTAATAACAACTAAAGTAAATAATAAACAAAAAATTAAATAAATTTACCTATAACAACTTTGAAAGACAAACAATTAGTTAGATTTTTAAATTACTATCAAGACATAAATTCAAACTAAGGAAATAACAAACTCTACTTTGATTGAGAAAAACTAATAAAAAATAATTTGATAATTACGAGTAGAACGAACCTATATGATAATTTTAATTTAAATATTTTTCCTTTTTAAACAATAGTTCTACTAAAAATTTAATTATTTTAAATTTAATACAACTTTAATTATTAATTATTTCATTCAAAAATTCAAAACTCTCCATGACCGTTGGATCGTCAATACCCTTGATGCCGCACTCATTTAATCTATACTGATAATGGGTACCACACACAGCAAAGGCATCCCAATCGCAATACATTTCGTCCTTCCTAAAAAAAAGAAAATAAATAAAAAATGAGAAAATTAAATTTTTAGAAAAGAATTTATTCTTTTTATAATATTATCCTTACAAGTGAACCATATAAAGAGAGAGAGAGAAAGAGAAAAAAAAAAAAAAAAAAAAACAAGAGAAATAGAGGAACGGTATAATATAAAAAGAAGATAAAAAATAATTATAAATTAAAAATAATAACTTAAATTATTTATTTGAAAATTATTTATATTATTTATTTGAAACTAATATAAATAATTTTCATTATATATATACTCTTTTTATTTAATTTATATCGTCCTAGTCTTATACTCGGTATTAAAACCACCAAACAGAATTCAAGAGAAATAATCAATGCTGAACCTCGCCGATGTCAATAAACGACTGCCATCACAATAAATAAATAAAGCTTAAAGTTCCAGACACTTGCGCTGCTACGTGCCATGCCGCTTGGGCTGTTATTAACTTATTATACATTTACCGCAGGTTATATTGTTGATATAATAATTTTAGATAGTAGAATAGTGATTGGAGTGGTGAGTTATATTTGATAAAGTAATGATAATTTAGATAATTTACATTATTAAATTTTCTAAAAAAATGAATGTTGCAATTTTAGATAATTTACATTGGAACGTCAAAAAAAAAAGTGTTGTAATTTTAATGGGATGGAGGAAATATGTTTTTAAAAATATAAAATATTAAATATATTCTTAAAATATTTTAAATTTTGTATTAAGAAAATAAAAAAAATTAAAACACTTAAATTAAAATGGAGGGATTATTCTAAAGGTTCATTTGGTAGGAGCATTACCATTGCTCTAAATCACGATTTATAGATTAAATATAACTTTAAGTTTTAGTTGATATAATAATTTTAGATAGTAGAATAGTGATTGAAGTGGTGGGCTATATTTGATAAAATAATAATAATTTAGATAATTTACATTATTAAACTTTTTAAAAAAATGAATGTTGCAATTACATTGGAACGTCAAAAAAAAAAAGTGTTGTAATTTTAATGGGATGGAGGAAATATGCTTTTAAAAATATAAAATATTAAATATATTCTTAAAATATTTTAAATTTTGTATTAAGAAAATAAAAAAAATTAAAACACTTAAATTAAAATGGAGGGATTATTCTAAAGGTTCATTTGGTAGGAGCATTACCATTGCTCTAAATCACGATTTATATATTAAATATAACTTCAAGTTTTAGTTGAAGTTAAATTTAAGTTATAAACTCAATTTTTTGAACTTAATTTTAGTCTACAAAATATGATTTTTTATTGTGTTGAATTCATAATTTCTAAACGTTGCTACCAAATGACCACTAAGTACATGACCAAGTGGCATTCAAAGTGATAATTAATGATAAACAATGTCAATAAACTAATACTAGTACAATCTATATATCTATCTATTATAAGTATAAAATGAGATAAAAATGAAGCCATGTCATATTAAATAACAAAAATATTCTTCAATTATGACTAATTTTCAATATTTTTTTTCTCTCTCTCTCTCTAACTTCTAAACAGTTTTTATTTTAACTGTTTTTAATCACACTTACATATATAATGTGTGCTTTTAATCTAGGGTATATATAAAGCACATCTCTCAAATTTTTTTGTTTCATATTTTGATTAGACACAAATATCCCTTAGTTTGGTCACAATTATGACTAATTCATTTAGTTTTGGGTAAATTTTATTGAGCCACCCAAGGTTCACGCACTTTTGCACACAACCACCTAAGTTTCTAAAATTCACACTTAACCTCTTGAATGGCAGGAGATTAAGTGCAACATAACTTTCTATGATGTTGTCAGGAAATTGTCAAATACCTTTTAACCCTTGATACATATATGATGCCTATCCCCAAACAGTTCCTATTAGCATACTGAATGATGGAGCTCTTCCTTCCTGTAGTCTAGAGAGAAAAACTTTTAATTAGCCACTCCATCCATTGAATCCTTGGTCTATTTGAGTATTAGATTATCTCTCAAATCGTATAAAATAAAACAAAAATTATTGTTTCAAAATAAGAACAAAATCTTAAATTGAATCACCACATACAAACCCAAATCAATTTGGGATCTGAAAATTTTAGATCTCCCCTCTTATTCTTCGTGTTGACCCCTAACAAAGATCAAAATCTGAATTCTCAATTAACCCCAATCAAATGGAACTGTGTCAAAATTTTCTGAGCACTATAATATATCACCTCTAAATGCTTTGCCATCAAGATCCCCTTCGTGTCTGATCACCCTCAGATCCGGCAAGTAAGATCATCAAACCACCATAATTTTTAAAAAGAAGGAAAAGAGATAATGCATCCTCAATCACTATTGAAGTTAACATCCCCTATGCCGCCTAACGCATCACCAGTGCTAATTTCATCTCCTGAAGAAATCCATTAGGCTCACTGTAGTTCACTTTATTTATCATTCTTTCTCTCCATTCTTTGATTAGTGGTACAAATATGTATATTACGTGTTGAGTTTTTTATTTATTTGTTGTTGAATTGGGAAGGACAAATTTCTTACTAATTTTACAATTATTTTTAGTATTATGTAGTTGGGATTTTGCTTTTCTGAGCAAGAAATTGCTCTAGCATCTTCATCTTACTCTGCTCTTTGCCATTTATAGAATATAACTGATAATAAAACAGAGGTCTGCAACTCTATTTTTTCAAAAATGCAATGAGAGATATCAACCTAGTAACGAAGATGGAGTATTCTCCCATCATCTATCTAAATTTAATATTTTTTTTGGGCAAACATGAAATATAAATAGAATTGAGAGAGAGAAAGAGTTCAGCTATGGGTAGAATTACAAGTGAGAAAGTATAGATGTTGGGTACTCAATTTTCCCAATTGATGTTGTGTGAGAAAAAAGAATTAAACATTAAATACTACAGGAGTATTCTTGTCAAAACTAGTGTTCTAAGATGGTTTACGCATTTTTGGAGAGTGTAAAACACATACAGTTAGTTTGGATGAAAAAGCTAACTGTAGGCTCTTGCCATTTAGGAGGTTAAGTGTGAGTTTTACAAACTCAGATGGTTATGTGTGAATGCGCGTAAACTTTATGTGACTCAACGAAATTTATCTTTTAGTTTTTTTGGTAATTATATCTTCACATTCATGAACATATAAATGCATCAACCTATTTATGAATCACATAATAACCTAATTAATTTGGGTGGTATTTTAATTAAGTAGCATAAATGATAATATCTTTACATGTATCAATGCCTTCAATTCCTCCTCACATGATTTTAAATTGGCTTTACATATGTTAATCCAACTTCCCTCTTTTTGAATTATTTTGGAAAAACCACCATATTAGTTCCACACCATGAAAGAAAAATATGTTAAAAAAAAAGAGGACATTCATGAATTTAACATTTAATATATGTATCAACAAAAATTATTGCATTGCATATAAATATATAAACGCATTAAATTTTACCTGTTCTTGATTTCCACATGTGAGTTTTAAAAATAAAAAATAAATAGATATCAAAATATAAATTCTTCATTCTTTTTAAATTTTATAATAGTTATGCACTATTTTTTAAAGAACGACAAAAAAATATAAAACTTTCTACCCAAGAAAATATGTGCGCTTGGCGAAAATTTTAAAATACTAAAAAAGATAAAATAATGAGAAGGTAATATATGAAATTAAATATGCATAAAAAATAAAGAACTTACCATTTAATATATCATAATTAATACAATAACAATACAGTAGAATTTTAATATCCTAATTACTATAACAAATATGGTACTGAAATCTAAGAGAAAAAAATCAATATTATAATTAATTTTAAACAATCAATATTATAATTAAATTTAAAATTGTTAATTTAACTAAAAATAGTCAAAATAGACAGTTAATTTCAAACGGAGAGAGTATAATAAATTAGTCAATATTCGTGTTCACTTTATGCATCTAGATATAAACAATTAAAGTTTTTATTATAATTTTTATTTAAAAAATACCGTATATAATATTTTCTCCGTTATTATTTTATTTTTTTAATTAAAAAAACACATATATTAAGAAAAATACCATAGTAGGTGAGTAAATGTTTACATAATTGTTTATACATGAGTGTTGTAAGCTCTCGATAGTTTAATTGAGATACATCCTTAAAGAAAAAGAAATTAGAAGGAAAGAGAAAGTTGAGTGGAGTATTGAGTTTTGTATTTTTAATAAAATATTTATTATTTTCAATAAAAGGAGTATGTATTTTGAAACTATAACCAAAAATAGTACTTACTTTATCCTAAACAATCTCACAACTATCAAAAGTCTATAAATTAAAATAATTTCTACTTAATTAAAGAGAGAAAATTTTAGCCAATTAAAATTTAAATGATTCCATATAATTAAATATTTAATAAATATAAACTACATAATTAAAAAAAATGTAATTCTTATACTCCAATATAACTGTTAATAAAGAAAATAGAAACATAAACACTCTAGTACTGTATTCTACACGTGTAAACACTCGGTATTTTACAAAAGTTGCAATTGGAAACATGTGGGATTTGTGATGCTTTATTATATATCACTATCCAGAAGCACACCCAAAATTTTGTATTAATCAAATCAATGTGCCATTAAAGTTTCCAATATAAATAGGCGGATAACCTGGCCATTTTCTGCAAGCCAAGTTTGAAACTCTTGAATACTTTCCCTCCAATTCTCCTTATCTCAAAAATCTTGCGTCTTACGGAATGGCCTCGCAGGACATAGTAAGCTCCCTGGACAGCCAAGCTCGCCCATTGGCGAACTTCTCTCCTTGTATATAGAGAGATCGTTTCAATTCTTTCACCATTACATGATATCATTTTCGCATGTTTGTCTTTTATAATTATGTTGAAATATTCAATTTAAAATTAATTGTTTATAAGTAGTGATGTCCCTAAAATATATAAAGTAAGTCACACTTTTTGAATATACAATGTGGGACTATTTCTTAATATGTCTCTTGATGGGGATCGTCCTAAACTAGGGTTAAGGTTTCCACCGTGGCCCTAATTAGGGCAACGTGGCGTCCCACGCGACAGCTCAAAGCTTGTGTGGCGGCTCATCTGGTCGGCCTCGCCCAAGACTCGGTGACACGTCTCACCGAGGGTCGATCCCGGCTCAGTCGGACGATTCAAGCTCGGCCTTCCAATACCGCACGAAAAAACTATGAGAGAAGCATCTACAACATCGATGCTCCAACTACGCAGATGAAGACCACTTCCACCCCGCCGATTATGTTCTCCAACGCTAACTATGACGGCATGCGTCATCCCTATGATGATGCCCTCATCATAGACGACCGAATTGGCCCCTACAGTGTCAAATGAACCATAGTGGACACTAATGCATCCAGTGACATTTTGTACTACTCGGCCTAAGCCCAGATGGACCACTCCATCGTGAGCATAGAGCTCCCGGAAACTCCAACCATCTACGGGGTGGATAACAACCCGGTCTCCGTATATGGCATGAACACCATCGCCATTGTGACGCCCCTAAATTTTCATCTCTTAATTCTCGTGGAAATATGGTCGTCATATATCATCTCAGTGTGTTGAGTAGCCAATATTCGGCAACTCGCTCTGTTATATCTTACAAGGAACATTCATACAAATAAATTTACACAGCGGAAGTATAAACTTAATTAAAATTTAAAGTCTTACAATAACAAGATAAACAAGTACGAACAGAAGTCGCACAATGTTCGAATTACAACCTTCAAGCTAGAACAATTCGGAAAACATCCTAATAGTATTCTATCTTTCCTTTGCCCTTTGAGGATTCACCTTGCTCGACCGGTTCTGGAAGGTTTATAAAAACAGAACAAGAATGAGCGAAAGATGCTCAGCAAGAATTTATTCTATTTTGAATAAAATGATTATTCCAGTCAAAAAGATAAAACGGTATAATTTTCAATCATTAAAACTTTAATATTTGAATTTATGAGTTAATATGAATTCTATCAACTCATGCATGATATACGAGTAAATGTCATATCATGCTATTCAACATGCAATATTTTGAATAACTGAACATTAATTGGCATTTCTGCCCGGCATTAAGTCATTTCAACACAAAGTTATTTCAACACACAGTCAGTTCGTCATCTTTGACAAATAATCAAGTTTAACGATTTGTGCCGTATATGTCACAGCTACATGAGTTAACCATGTAGGGTCCTGGTACACCGGTCTTTAAATTATGTTCAATATTCAAATTCAAATTATCATGAGTCATGTGAAAATAATAAACGCTTCAAACAATAGGGCATGCTTATACATGGTAGATATGTATAATCATTAAATAATTTAATATGAACAACAAATAATGTACAAGTAATTAAATTTGTACATTCATGGCAAATATGTATACTGAAATTTAAATCATACGTATTAACAGCTGAAGTAAATGGTATGCATAAGTGAACAATAACTTATACATAGTTTAGGGAATAATAAACTTGCCTTAATAATGCTTCCTAGGTTTTCCACTTAACGCGCTTTGTACTCAACGGTCTCCCTTTCTCACTCACGTGCGTTCCTATAATAATAACGACCTAACATTAGTATCGTCGTTTTCAAAATATCTCGCTCACTCTCGAAATAAATTAAGCATCTTGGGATCTGTAATTAAAATCAACGTGAACGCACACAAAATTTCAAACGGCAAAATTGTCATTATTTGACGATTTGTCGTTTAACTTATTCCGTCCAATTTATTCCTCGTATTTATCCCGGGATACTCTTGACCCTAAAATATTTCATCGGGTCCTTATTCAGATGAAAAATGAAATAACATTCGTATATAAAAGTATATGATGTTTAACAATAATAATTATGATGTGTAGATACATCGTAATGATATTTAATTCATTAAAAGGAATTTAAAATAATATTCTTTAAATTTTCTATCTTATTATCTAGATAAAATAAAATTTAATTGAATATAATATTTTCTAATTTTAAGAAAATTAAATTTCCAATTTACAAATAAATTTAACATATTTTTTTACAAATTTTCTAACTTAATGGCATTGTTGTACTTAAGGCATAGTGGCAGTTTTGTAATTAGTATAACAATATCATTTTTGTAAATAGTACAGTTGCATTTTTTGTAAATATACTGCAGTAGCATTTTGGTAAATATGCAACAGTGGAATTTTAGTAAATAAGCTGCAGTGGTATTTTGGTAAATATGCCCCAAGGGCAGTTTAGTAATTTAATGCAGAGGGGTATTTTGGTAAAATGTGTCCTAAGGGTATTTTGGTAAATATGCCATCAATGACATTTTTGAAATTTTAACCCTTCTGGAAAATAGTAATAGTAATAATAATATTAATAATTATTATTATATAGTAAAAATAATAATACTAATATTATTATTAATATAATAAAAATAACAATGTTATTAAAGATAATGTTAATAATAATAATAGTAATATTAATAATAATAATACTATTACTAATAATATAATACAACAATAATACAAAAAGAAAGAAACAGTTGACTGGCAATTTGGCAGTTGACTGGTCAACTGCTGAAACAGTTGACCTCAGTCAACTGTCTCCCCTAACCTTGCTCGCCGAAAAACTCGACCGGCAATTCACGACAACCACACACATACACACACACACACACACCGAAAATGAAGGGAAGGAGCAGGTTTGTGAGAAAATGATTGATGAAAATCCCGAAAATCACAACCCCGTAGCCTGGGACCTCAATAACAAAGAGTCATTGTCCTTCTTCTTCAGTTCTGGCCAGGGAGCCATTGACATCGGCCTCAAGCTCGCCGAAATTTCGGTTCTCGCACCAAACGGGCCCCAAAAATCAAATAAAAACTATGGAAATCATCCTTATGGTATAAAGAACACAAAGGAACTGTCAATCAATCCAAACATCATTGATTTCATTGCTAAGAATTCGAGCTTGGCCTCGACTGAAAACGGACCTCGACAATAGTCGAATCTAGACCAAAAACCAAGTTTGAAAGGCTTAACACGGTCTAAGGAACACAAGGAAGCTATTCTAATTAACAAATCGAATTAACAACAACAAAAATGCTAACTTTGGTCTTTACCTAGCAAGAACAAGAGAAAAATTTTAAAGCTTGGATTTTTGAAATGCTACGGTCGTTCTATGGATTAGGGTTAGCCTTAACGTGTTATAAAGACCCAATGCAACATTCAGTAGCTTGGATCGAGGCTTGAAAGGGACTGATGCCGGATTTGGGAGATTTCAGAGTCTGCAGGAACTTGAGGGGGGAAAATGAAAAGAACAGAAAAGGAAAAGGGGGGAAATAAAGAAGAAAATGGGAAAAAAATGGGAAAAGGGAATAGGTTTGGGGAACTATGCGTCAGTGGGTCCCAGCTGGTCAATTGGCTGAAAATTCAAAATTCAAACTGCTATTTGTCCTTAATTCGTGAATTAATTAATTTAATAATTAAATAATAATTTTAAAAGTTAAAAATCAAAAAAATACAATATTATACTCTATCCCTACGTTTTGGCACGCTGCGATTCCAACAACGCTGTCCATTTTTCCATATGACGCTCTGGTAAAAAAGTCAACTCTGGACTAGGTTAAATCAAAAATCTTACGACGTTTCGAGTCACTATTTTTTCGCGTTGATTTTAGATCTTTTATCGATTTATAATTTTGAACAATTTTCAACTTTCGAGTCAAAATGACCAAAATGCCCTTATACATAACATTTATCAAAAATGACCAAAATACCCTCTGATAGGTGAAAATTGCAAGCGTACACTAATTAGATTGCAGTAAAAATATCGATTCCACGAGGATTGAATTCAATTATATATCAATCTTGACAATTCCTTGACTTATCTAATTTAATTGATAGAAGTTTGAT
>JAUMHB010073425.1:0-12937 GCA_032359685.1 Pittosporum tobira | reverse complement strand
CCCCCCCCCCCCCCCCCCCCCCCGAAAAAAAAAAAAAGGCATTTGAAAAATGAAAACGGGGATTCCAATGTGCACCCCTCCACCAAAAACTTACGCCATGATATGTGCTATTTTTGACTATTTAATTTCTCATTCCTCTTTTGACCATCCCAATTATATTTCTAATTGTTTAAATTGTACCTCTATTGTAGAATATAATTTAGTTTTTTTTTAATTGGTGGTGTATAATTATATCAAATCAATCACGTTTTGTCTCTCATATAAATAAATAACTTATTTATAATAATAGAATAAAAATTTCACCAATAAAAAAAAAAAATCTGTTAAGAATATAAAATTTTAAAATTTAAATTTTGACCATTGAACTAAGACCTCGTTGGCGAATACAGTATAATTTAGCTAAACCATCATAACATGTTTCAAGGTCGCAATCAATTTCTGTAATTTTTTTATAATCCTATTGACCGACAAAACAATGTAAACGCGAGTATGTGCTAATGATGGTAATTAAGTATTAATTGATTGAGGTTTTCCTTAACCGACATGATTCATAGCCATCAAATCATGAATCTTTTATTTTACTTTTTTTAAAAAAAGAAAAAAGAAAAAAGAAATAATAATGACCATCGGTAATTATTTTCTTAATCAGTTATATGGTGTGTTAGGTCACACGTATTATTTGTAGTAGGTGATAAGCCTACTTGCTTTTTATTTGGTTTTCTTTCCTTTTTATTATCTAAAAAAATCAAAATGAGAATAATTCTCATATTTTTGTCCTTTCTTTGTGGGTCATATACCGAACATGAATACTCAAACCCATGGCTTCAAGGTTGGGCCGTTTATGGACCCACATTGGTTCATACGTACTGCTAAGTTTGATGATGACATCAATTTTTATAAAAAAAAAAAAATTTAAATAATTAAATAATAGGGGTTTAGTCAGTTGTCGTCTAACCTTTGAATGAACATGTTCTTTTAAATAATTGAAATTAATAATTTATTATCAACATTAGTAGATAGATGTAGGGGCATTGACATAAAATGTGACAATGACTCTATGATTTCATGAGTGACCTAATTTGTAGTGTATTCAAAAATTAGCATTATTTGGGGAGATAAGGCCGCCTAATGAATGCGACCCGTTTGGGGAAATCAGATATGAAAACGTCAAATGGATAGTGAATATGAAATTTAATTGAGTCCAAGATAATATTTTAAAAATCTAATTTAGACTATAAATAAAAAATTTGATGTTTAAACAGTTATAATCATATATTGATCGAATATACGTGAAAAACTAATTTACTTTAGATGTTTTATCAATTTATACTTAAAAAGACCAAATAAAATTTAATAATAAATTAATTATGGATATGCAAGAATTTTTAGCAAAATAAATAATAAGAATTTAATTTAGAGTTGTCAATTCTTGGCCCAAGGAATAATAAGGAAAATAAATGGATTGAGTGTATCGCCTTTGATTCGAAATGAATGTGACAGACATTGGTGGTAATTACAAATTAGCACCAACTCATGAAATGATGCTGACCTGACTTTAATATACAATATATTGAAAGAGATGCTAACTCATACAGTAATTCATCAGAATATCAGAATTTAATATTTTTATTTTTATTTTAATAAAAAGTCAGCATATGGCTCCTGGGGAAGCTTTGAGTTTGGAGTGAATGAATTAATTAAGATAAACCGGAATTTATCAAATTAAATTTGTAAAATTTTAATATATAAAATATATAAATTTATTAAATCTCCAAATTTAGAAGGAATAGAGTATAATATTATCAAATTTATAGAGGTCATGACGTTATACTATAAGTAATTACGTACATCATAGCACATTTTTTATAACGCTCTTATTGTACATAAAAAAAGTAAGTCCAAAAATAAGAATAATTTAACATTTTTGTTATACGGTAAGTAATTACGTACATCATAGTATATTTTTTATAACGCTCTTATTGTACATAAAAAAAAGTAAGTCCAAAAATAAGAATAATTTCAAAATTTTGTTATACTGTAAGTAATTACGTACATCATAGCACATTTTTTATAACGTTCTTATTGTACATAAAAAAAAAAAAGTAAGTCCAAAAATAAGAATAATTTAAAATTTTAAAAATTTTCATAAATTAAAATTAAATAGTTAATTAAAATAGAACGAAGTAGCATAGCTTGGTTTTATGCACAAACTATTTTCTTTAAAGGGATAATAATCACTTTTATTCTTATTTATTATCATTATTATTATAAGAGCCTCGGTTAACACCTCAGCTTTATCAAAAGTATAAATAAAGAAGGAAAAATGAAGAGGCCGGAGGGTGGATGGATTGCTTTGTAGTTTGATATTCCTAAGCGGAGACCACTTGGCATATAGTAGCAGTATACTAGTAGTAAAAGTCAAATGAAAAATCTAGTGATTAAAACAATCAGGTTCAAGAGACACGATTGTCAATAAAATATTAATTAATTAAATGGAGTAATTGAAAGAGAAGAGGAGTAAAGTAAAAGATGATTTAATTAATAGAAAAAATATGTGCATATTTATTGTACATTCACTGTATATAAAATAATATAAAATATATTATTTAAATATTTAAATATTTATTTTAAAAAATAAAAATATTTATCTTTTTTACTTATATTATTAATTATATTAAATTAAAATTAAATAAATTTATAATGAATGTGTATGTAGTTATATTTTTTAATTAATGGAGTGAGAGTGGAATCAGATTCACGTGTTGGGGGAGGCTATGCCGGTCATAAAGCGACAGACGGTCCTGATACGGTGGGTCCCACTCCCCACCACCTTAAAAGAAAGCAATATCTTTGGCTTTCCCCCCTCAACAACATACCCTTCTCCCCATTATTTTAGAGTCGTCGTCGTCCTCTCTCATACACCTCCCTCATCAAATGCCAAGTCCTTGGCCTTGTTCCTTCATGCGGGCCCCCCACTAACTGCATTCGTCTAATAATTTTTAAAAAATTTAATTAATAATGAATAAATACATTTCAAACTCATGATAAAGAAGTTATTTAATTAAATAAAACTGTAACATAGTATATCATTGTGACAAATAACCTCCTTTTAATAACAAAATACTACTACACTTGTTTTAATAAAATTTAAAATTATTTAATGGAGGAGTAATAATTTAGAGGGAGTATTAAGTCTATCGGGACCCAGACAGACAGACAGCACCAATGACAGGAAGGCTGGTGGACGCAGAACTCTTTCTACCCGTTGCACGAAGTTGGATGGCACAAAAATACGAACACCCTCCTGGCTCCTGCTACACGCCTACACAGACAATTACTTCTCATTGAACTTGTTGATGGGTTTCACACTTGTGGCAAAAAAAGTTTACCCTCGGTTTTTAACCGATAGTGAACATAACAGTAAAGTCATCACTAAAATCTGTCAGTCCTCCGTAATTTCTGAGACACTGCATACATATAATGATAACAACAACATTATTATCAGACACTACTTACTACTATATTTTATTTATTTATTTTATTTATTTTTTTAAATTTAATTTAGTAATATTATTGTGGTACCCTCTCTGACAAAGACTACAACCCGGTCTACTCGTACTCATCGACTCACCGCCATCAATTTCCTAGCAGCCGTTTCCCCTGTACGCAAACCAGGCGCAAAATACGCTTACAGAAATATGCTAGTATTCTTTTTTCTTCCTTTTCTTACTTTTTTTTTCCTTAACCAGTTTTGGCGGGACTCCACAACTACCAATTCTCGTGAACGGTCCAGACTCTTTAAAGCCGTGCACCCCACCCCCACACACTACGTTACCCTATCTCGTGGGCCCAACTGTACCCTATATCCAACAGCGACATTTGCGCGCGTCCTACGTGTCAGTACTTACGCTGCACGTGTCGCTTCCACTCTTCTCCGTTGACCACAACCCTTATCCGTACTAAAAGGCCAACGGATACATTTCCGGCCCCACTTGACTAACTGCAAAACCATATAATTCGTCGCGTTAAACGAAAATAATCAAATAAATATAATTAATAAATGCCGTAATTACCAAAAAATTAAAGACAAAATCCCAAGACCAATTGTTCTATTATGCAATATTAAAGAGAAATATTCTGGAGTGGTTGTTGCTAAGAGAAATAACAGTGCGGATTCCAACAATGTTCGATGTCAATTAATTATTTTAAATTTACTATTTTAATCACTTTAAAATTATTATTTTAATCACTATCTCTTTTTTTAAAAATATGACTTTAATTTTTAATATTTTTTTTTAATATAAATTTTTAGCGTTTTAAATATATATATATATACACACTATATTTTTTTATATATTTTTTTACATTTTTTACGTATTTGTATATCATATTTTTAAATATATTAAAAATAAAAATATATATTTCTAAAACGTCTTTAAATTTATGTCTGAAAAATACCAAAATTCCGAACCATCCTTTTCAGGACAGTATTATTTTTAAAAAATAATTTTTTTATTTATAACTTTTTAACTCTTTTATGGTTTGTTCTAAAAGTTTCCGACGAACATTTTCATTGCTTGAAGGGTAAACTAAGATCCCGTCCAAAAATAATTAGAACATTGTCTATAATTCACCCGAAAGCTATGATTATAATACGTACACTACTTAATACAGAGTAATATTATACATACACAAACGAAATATAAGAAAGCTATAGTAATTAACATAAAAAAAAAAAAAAAAAATTAAAATCACGATAACTGGCTACTAACTTTGATATTTTCCAAAAAATTGAAGTGACAATGTAATGTAGTAATTAATTTTCAGGAGGAGGACATGTTAACATGGACACTAGCGTTTTTGGTAGATTTACAGATGGGACAAGTATGGAGGGACGATCCGCACACAGTGCACAGGCACAGATGCCTGCACGGCAACAGCAACACGCATGACTCCACTTTCCCGCAGTTTCTGCACAACCGATTATTATTATTACTACTATTGCCTTTACACCTACTACTCGTACCATCACTATCATCCGTTGCACCGTTCCCCGATAACATGCGCCTCTCGTGATCGTCGTCGTAATTGTTTCCGCAACAAGAAACGGCGTCGTCCAACAGAGCATCCGCGGCGGCTGCATCGCTTTGGTTGTGATCGTCCTGAACGTGAGCCAGCACCTGCTCGAGGTTGCTGCGCAGAGCGTTGGCCGTGGCCTCGTTTGTCTGAGCCAAATCTCTCCATATCTGATTTTCCATACACAGAGACTTCACTTTCTCCTCTAGCGCCCAATTTAATTTTCCGATTTTGTCGATCTCCTCTTCTTTCGCTCTCAGTTTCTTCACTATTCCTTCCTCCACCGCGGCTATGATTCTCCGCGAATTTCGCTTTCCCCGTTGCTCAATCTCTACCCTGACTTTTTCAGTCTGTATATAAACAAAACAAAAAAAAAAAAGTAAATTATATTAATAACATAATCACAATTAAGGATAAATTAAGACAATTAATTATTGATCAATTCTTACATGTTGAGAGATGAAGTTATCGATCTCTAATTGCTGGTGTTGGATCTGATGCGAAATATCTTCGCCGAGAAATGTGAAAGAGCCGCCGCACCTATTCAAATTATTTTGATAATTCTGAAAAGCAAACGCCGGATTAATCGGATCCCTTGCTCGTTTTCTAGAACTCACCGGAAGAGCGTATGTGAGGCCACTGTCTGCCTTCATTGACACTGGAAGAGAATCGGTGACGGCGGAGCCGTACACAGGGAGCAAATTCTCCGTAGTGGTTCCTGATAACGGTGGCAATAATCCTCCGTATCCCATAGGAGCGGCATACATGTTTGCACTCGCATCAATGCCGTTCATTATCTCTCTGCACATTCAGCCCCATAATCAGTTTCCAGAAAACCATAAAAAGAAGAAAATCGTAATTAAATCGCAAAGAAGGCAACGAAACATACCGGTTGTGTAGAATTTGAGGAGTAAATAGACTACGTCGGGCTTAAACAGCCATCAATATTCAAACGTATATCTGTGTGTGTGGGGGGGTCGTTATGTATTTATATGAAGATGCGTTACAGAGAGAGGAGAGAGCGTTGCAGGAAATGAACAAAGTTACAAAAGCTTGCAAAAGGAGGGACGATGGGTTTAATTGGGGGTTTGGTTTGGAGAGAGAGAAGAGGGAAAAGGAAAAAGTAAATGAAAAAGATGTTTGTTTTATAGCAGCAGATAGAGAGGCTAGAGAGAGAAATCTGTTTGTTTGTGGAATTTGTCTATTATTGAGATTCGGTTACCAGAAAAAACCCTCTCATTATAATACTTGTACTAGTAAAACGGGACCAACAGATATCTGGTCACTCCGTAATTCCTCCGATATTCTAGGGGCTGTTTCGGAATCAAAATAGCTCGTCTTAACGTATCTCCTTAAGTCGAGACTGGAGAGATAGGACTACTGGCTGTAAATATTGGTAAATGGTAACAGTATCTGCCACGTTTCTCCTGCCAACTGGCGCCCGCATTGATTTGCCACGTAGGCAAATCAAATAAAAATCTCTTACTGTAAAAAAAAGTTTTGAGTGGACCCACTATCCACGGCTGAATTTACTGGCCACTGCTGGACTGTGAAAGGCCTCGGGTCAAGAATAGGGTACGGTGTCCTCGATTTGGGTCCATTGTTATTTTGGCAGGTACTACATTTGTGGACAAGTTACTCCACGTGCTCGGCGCATGTGATCCGTTTTTCGAGGTGAAACTAATTTCTGCCACGTGGTGAATTACCCATATCAGTCTTGACCTTTGCAATTTATTTATTTATTCTTATTTTTGTTTGATTGTTTCGCTATCTTATCTTTTAATTTAAGATCGAGTTTACAGCACTGCTCAATTTTAGTGTTTTAGATAGAGAGTATTCGATATATTTATCCATTTATTATGTAGGTTTTTTTGTCGTGACTTTATCACTGATAATATTATCAATTAATTGATCACCACTGACCAAATTACAAGTGCCCAAGCATTGGAAAATTTTCCAAATACATCGCAAAATCATGCACGACACCAAACGTGTTAAACGATTCAAGTGAATTGTTTAAAGTTTTATTTCAATTAGGTTAAGGTTTGACTTCAATTTATGTAAACAAATTATTTTTTTAACAAATTAAGTTTGAATTTAATTCATTTTATATTTAATAATGTTAAATATTTCAAATTATATATATAAAAAAAATTGAGCTTCAATTAAAAAATTATTTAAAATAAGTAAATCAAACTCAAAAAAATATTTTTTTTTATTTAAACAAACCAAATTTAAATCCAACAAACTTAGATAGTTTAAACTAACCTTGAATAGCATTTTCATTCATGGTCATTTATTACAATTTGTATTATGATTTATGAATATCATTTATTGCCCTTTGAATTTCAACATATACTTGTTACCAATAGTGTCCACACATTTTAATGTATAGAAGGAGTAACATTTCATTTCATCACACTATTTAATACAGTATATATATATATATATATAGGGCATGTTTGATAGGAGTACTGTAAAAGCACTAAATTCAGTTTAATTTTAATTTTAATTTTAAATTTAAATTTTTTTCTTAAATTAATTTGTTAAACTGTAATTTATTTTTTTAAAATTTAAATTTAAATAATAAAATATAATTTATTATTATGTTATAATCTATAATATATAAATGCAGTTACGAAACGAAACTACAGTTAAAATATCTGCATGTTTGTGCGTAACAATTGATTGTTCTGAAGTGTTAAACAGCAAAAACTAAAAGATGTCTCCTACGGTTGGCTGTCTGCCTCTGGTCGTCCGCTTAGGTAATTCCACAATGTAAATTAATCTGGAAAAATAACATGTATACAAATAGTATAACGCTGTATTATATTCCTTCCGTTTAAAAAATAAATAAATTTTGATTTATTATTTCGTAAGACTCATTCTTTTTTAGACAGAGGGAGTATCTTATAAGGTTATAAAATTAATATTTGTAAATAAAATAATATTATTTAATAAAAATATATTAAAATATTTTATTATTAAATATTAATCTTACATGATATAATATAATATACTTCATCTGTCCTAAAAAGAATGAGTCCAGATATCATTTTTATCGTCCCAAAAAGAATAATTTAATATATCACTTTTAATTTATAATTATTTTATTATCTTCATTTTATATTATATCAAAATTATGTTTTTATCTTTTTATCATCATAAAATACATTTATAAAGATAATTTTATCAAAAAAAATATATTCTCTCTTAAAAAATTATTTTTTTTAAAATTTAAATACTTTATTTATTTTATTGATATTGGAGGGAGTATATATTTATTTTTTTCATTTGGACAAATATTTTTGTATGTAGAAGTAGTGGCAGCAGCACACGTTAATTCTCGGTGGCACCTTCCTGCAGGTGGGCTGTCAGAACCTTGGTAATACCACCATAGTTGGGTTGTTTCTTATTTAAGGCTCGAGGACAAAGGGCCGGAGAGGGCCAAACTTTTACTTCTATTTTATGTCTACTCCATCCATCAACTTCAATTATGGATTAATTGGAAGTTTTGATGCTTCCAAGGTGACGTTTCTTCTCTTTTACACATACTTCACTATAATTCATCCGTATCATATTTTTGTAATAAATTTTAAAAATTATATACAAGAATTTCAAACATATATTTGTATAAATAAAATTTTAAATAAATATAAAGTATTATATAATATATATTTTAAAATTTATGTCATACGATTATAAAAATGTACTACAAAAATGGTAATACATCGAAATTGTTTAATATTGAAATCTCCATCTTGATTTGCAGCATCGTAAGTTCCTGAAGTGGGTAACTTGGACGAATAAACCCCTACTTAACGAGACAGCCAAAATCAGACGCTCATATTAATTAATTAATTAAAGCTAAACAAGTTATTCCCCAAAATAACTTGTTCGCCTTTAAAATCTACTAAAAACATGTTCATCTGCTTATCTAATGAATGCTTTTAGGGGCATACCGGGATTTTTCATTTACTAATAGTACATAATTATGGATCTACCTGTTTGAAAAGTAGTATACGCTACTTTATTTTAATTTAATCCTTAAAGTCATGCACCCACAATTCACATGGTTAATTTAATCCTTAAAATTTCTTCTTTTTTTTTTTTTTTTTTTTTGTTAAAAATAAATTATAAAATTAAAAAAAATATTAAACATTTTTCTCAGAGTCACGTTTCTCTATGCTTTCCATTTGGCATTAAAGAAGGTGACATTCACCGAGTCGTCCACTTAATACAGTACGTGAGTATTTTTTTAGACTAATTAATCTGGATTTGTTCAATTTCAATTTTTTTTAATAAAAACTGTATTATTAAAGTAGTTGAGAATTGATTAAAAGAAATGTAACAAGATAGAGTCGGATGACAGATTAGATGGGGCTGGGATTCGCCATTAATTTAGCATTTTTCTCATGATTCTACGCCTACCCCTCCATTCCTTTTCCTCATATTTAGACCAACCACATCCGCGCACTTTCTTTTAACCACTACCCAAATCTATGCAAAGAACATATCACAAAAGTGATAAAGTTAAAAAAAACAAAAAAAAAAAAAAGAAGAAAAAATAAAGTGGAAAGTGGAAAAATGGGGGCTAAGAATAAGATTGTCAAATACTATTTCATCGATGTTGTCATGATGTATTAAAAATTAAAAATTAAAACCGTACGTATATTTATTTGAAAATAATGTTATAGAAGTCTGTAAATAAATTTAGGCGATAGAAGTAAGATTTAAAAATTTAAATAATCTTAAGATTTAAAAATTTAAACAATCTTAATTAAATATTATCGGACATAAACAAAAATAATTAATATAAAATATTTAATCAATTTAAATATTAAAGAACCGTCTGAAATTTAATCTAAACTAAAAACTATAGTTTTTAGGAAAATGTTTGAAAGAAAGAAAATGTATTGGGTAGGGCCGTAGGAGGAACGGGGGATATCATGTGTGTTTGTTTGTGCTTCCCCCTTTTAAGGGCAACATGCAGAAGCGCGTACCTTGACTCGTAGGGACTTCTCTTTTCCTTTTAATTATCTTTTTTATCCTTTACGATTCAAAGGTTGCAGGTGCGTATTGTATTCTTCTTGTGATATTCGCATCCTTTTTTTTTTTTTTTTTTTTTTTAAATTCAAAATTAAAGAGAAATTCTTTACTTATCTCCCTTAAATATGATAACAAATTAGATTATCCGGTGTCCGGAATTTTATTTTTTTCCAGATACCTTATATTTATCCTAAAAATTAGGAAGAGTGACGATGACATATGCATGGTAGATTTGACATAATGAATGAGATTCCCAACCTACAAAAAAAAAAAAAAATGGAAAAAAAAGAATATAAAGAGGACAAACAGGTGGTCTGAGATGAAGAAAAGAAAGGAGGACCGTACTATTTATATGTTCAAGAAAGGGGTTAATTGTGTGACTAAAGGACACAAATCACTAACAGTTATTGGACCCAATAGATAAGAATTTAATTTATTTTAATTAAGATTTTAAATTTGAATTTTGTTGATAAAAATAATAATATTATTAAGAGTCACTACTCTAATGTAAGATCTCATGAAGATAATTACATATTTTAAACACTTTTTTTTTTTTTTCTAAAGGACACTAGCCAATGTAATGTTAATCTGCGGTACACGCAGCACTTTGATACATGGTAAAGGGGTGTGTGTTTGTATTGGAAAACATGCCTTACTCGTGGGCAGAAGCCAAGAAAATTGATGTAGGTCACATGATAATAAATTATTAATCACCAATTAAGTCTCAAACGGTCTTTCAATATTTAAATTAGATGAATGTTTAAATTTAATTAATCGATATTTACGTCTGTCGATCTAAACGTTAACTTGGCCCACATATCGATTTATAAAACACTGTTATATACATCATCTCCCCTACCGAAAGTATACCTACACATACATGCGTATCGAGGAGCACCTGCGTTCGCCGATTACTACATTTTAGGGGTCTTAAGGTTGGTTTAAGACGTGGACTTGACTTGTTAAAAATTTGTTTAATTTGATTCATTTAAAGTTTTATTAGATAAAATCTTGATAATATTAAATATTTTTAAATTATTCATAAAAAAATTCAAGTTCAACTCGTTAAAAGTTCAATAAAATTTTCGTTTAAATTAAATGATCCAAACTCGAATTTGAGGAAAAACAAAAAAAAAATCTCATTTATTTAGGCGAACTAAACTCAAACTCAAAAAACTCAACTCACTTCGCCTGAATTCGTTTAACACCCCTACTACGTTGTTATCGCTCCCACTCCATTAGCAGCCTCATCTCTCTCTCTATTATTTTTACTCAGTTCTTCCTCCATCTACCCACTTTGCATTTAGTATAATGTTGTGTTGTAGACTTGTAGTATCTCGACTTGGTCAATATACAAGCAAATATTTGTTTATTTATTTGTTTATTTCGGCGCTCAATGGACGACTACAAGTCCACTTCCTCTTGTTTAATATTTAGGGCACACTACCAAAGCAAATGAATCATAACATACATTTAACCTAACAACAAAATTAACATTGATAAGATTAACCAAACTCTTGTGCTAACTCGTCTAACGAACTTTAACCTGAGTGGACTATGATCTAATTTGGTGCACAAAATATTAATTTTGGGAATAACGTTACGAGTCATGGGCCCTATAAGTGTTCTAAGTGTTGTGTTAAATGATACAATTTCGATAAATATATATTCAATTGTAAGTGATGTAATTAATTAATATCATGATAACAAATAATTTGAGATATTAACCAATGTAATTAATCAATATAATGATAGCTTCTTTTTTTTATCAGGGACTAAATTAAGTTTTCAAAAAAAAAAAATTGGGTTAAAATGATAAAAAATTAAAATTATTTTGAAAGACTTGGCATCTTAATTTGGGTCGAATGATCTAAGGTGGAGTCAGAACGTGAAAAACTGGTCGAGTTCCACTGCCATTCATCATTTTTAGTCGAGAAGATTTTCATATATAGCCCTCGGATCCCCCCTCCAAACGTGCCAAGCAACCAACATTAAAGAACGCCAACACATTCTAGTTAGGTCGAACCATGTAGGAATTTAATTTCTTATATTACTAATCAAAAAATGAGTTAAAAGTAAATTATAATCCACTTTGATTTTGAAATAAATTAGGTGGTCAAATTATCTATATAAATAGATGATGTTGTCAAAGCAATTTGGTATGTGCATGAGAGCATGCTATACAAAAATAAAAGAAGCCAACTCTTTTTGGTACACATCTGTAAATAACGACGGGTTGGGAAAAAGAGTGGCGGAATTGAAACTTGGAGCTTCAAGTTTCTATCATATTTTGTTGTGGATTAATTTAGATAGTCATCTAAATTAAGGTGTTGTTGTTGCTCTTTTCTCTTGTAATAGTATTTCAATTGTTAATTTGGAAAAAACCTTTTACTCATATTATTTGAGTAGATTGAATCAGAGTTAATCCCGTAGTTATTTTTTCACGTAAAATTTGGTATCGTTATGTTTGCTTATTTATTCTTGGTTAATTTCTTATTATCGTTTCCGCGGTTAATTTATCGAATTGTTATTTAAATTATCATTGACAATGGTTATTGTGGGAGACGTTTTTTCCCCCAACAAGTTGTATCAAGAGCTTTGGTTGCTTTGGTTGTTGTCTGGGTAATTAAATGGATAACTCAACCGGTGCCATGATTAAATTAACGTAGACAAATTTTGGAATTTGGAAAGCCAGGATGAAGAATCTCTTTTATTGTAAGGATTTGTTTGATCCATTAGAGAACGAGGGAAAAAAGCCTACATATATATCTAAATCTGACTGGAAGAAAAATAACTCAAAGATTGTTGGTCA
>JAUMHB010073392.1:0-12939 GCA_032359685.1 Pittosporum tobira | reverse complement strand
ATTGACGATGATATTGACTGAAGTTAAATTAATCCATGTTAATTTCAATATTCAAAACCTTTATGTTTGACTTTCAAACGTCAAAGTGGACTTCTATTTGTGTAACGGATGGAGTATAATCAAATTGATGAATGGCATCGTCCTAATCTTGGTCTATGTTTCTGAATTTGCTAGATTATGGCTGCCAATACAAGTAATGAGAAGAAAATTGTCTGCATCAAAGAAAAGAATGCGAACTTATAGTTCCTATTCACCAAAAGAAGCAATGAATACTTCATCAGTTAGTTAGTTCTTCTTCAAAGAGGGAAACTATGCCACCAGTTCATGAGTCATAATGCAAGTCTTTTTCAATCAGAAACTAAATAAATTGGGTTGTCTAATAATTGGTTGAGAAGGTGTGGGAGGCTAGCTTTTGCTTTTTGGACCAACATTTAAGTTTCAATTTCAGCTACAATTCTCTCTGTTTTTTTTTATGGCCTATACTTTTCATATTCTTCCCCCATGAAAAGCATAAACAGGCCTGAATTAGAAATAAGAGGTCAGAAATTTGGCGCAAAAAACTTGCTAACAAGCAACAGGCAGTCGGTTGGACATTTCACTAATTCTTGGCATTGCCAAATCAATAAAAAATAACAAGGTGTCGCTTCAAACATTCAGAAAATGCAACCAGGTAGTAAGTGCGCTTCTAGGGAAGTTTTCAGTAGTACTAAGTAGAGATGCACAAAAAGTTTGAGAATCGATACTTGGACCGGGGACTAACCTGGTCAAAACCTGGACCGGTTAGGAACAGACCCAAACTTTCAAAAGACCAAAAAAGTTTAACAGGCCACTATATTAGGAGAAAAATTGGTCTAGTCAAGGCCAATCTTTGGACTGGTCCTTGTTAAAGACCAGCCTGGGCCCAAGTCTAGCCTGAGCCCAGGCCGGTCCTAAAAACCCTACGAAAAGCTTGCATAAATTACCAAGTATTACAAAAATTGCTCTTTTGGTTTTTAATACTCTTTTTATAAAAATTGCTAAGTATTATAAAAATAAGTTTATAACTATATAAATTACTAACTACATAAAGTAACTAACTATATAAAATAGCTAACTATATAAAATAACTATATAACTACATGCATAACATAATTATATAACTGATTATATAAAATAACTATTTTAACTAACTTAATAAAAATAGAATCATGAATTATTAACTTAATAAAAGTATTCTGAAAGTTATATATAGATAAAATGAATTTAAATAATCTTATAAATTGTAAAAATAAATAATTTAAAAATTAGAAAAAACCCAGTTGAGGATGGTCCAGGACCGATAGTCCTCAACGAGCCTCACTTTTTAATATATAATATGGCCTGCCCTGACCCGGTCAGTTCAAAAGACCGGCTTGAGCCAAGGTCTGCCAAACTAGTCTTTTTGTGCATATCTAGTACTAAGGAACTAAAACAGTGAGTAGAAAGGATTCAAAATAACTTCGGATCTTCATTTCAGAATTTTTTGGCCGTTCAAATAAGAAGTTTCTGTTTTCCCAATGTTTTTACTCCCGCATTGTGAGACGCCACTACGCCTATCCCAAATAGAGATGCACAAAAAGCCATTGGACCGAAAACCCTATTAGTCTAGGTTGGTCAAAGCCTAAATCGACTAGGAATAAGCCAGTCCCTTTAAGGCCCAAAAAGGCTCAACATATCCTAAAATAATAGAGGACCAGCCTAGACTTAACTAATTTTTGGACTGGTCCTGGCAAAAGCCTAGCTTGAGACCAGTTAAGATCAGCTTGGTCCTGGGTCCTGTTCTGCCTTGTCTTTTCTTAAGGACCAGGACTGATACGAAAAAGCTTGCCTGAAGCCTGATTTTTTTTAACTCTCTTTTTGTGTACAATTATTTAAATATTGTGAAAATCAAATTATATTTAATTATAAATATATACTAACTAAATGGTTATATAAGTTCTAAGTTAAAAAAAAATAAAATAAATAGTAATTCTATAAAATAATAGAGTAAAATTCATTATGAGCCCATTAAGTATACACAATATTTCAAATTGCACCCTACACTTTCATTTGTGTCAAACCAGACCTCTTAACTATGTTTTTTTGTTTCATATTGCACAACCACGTCAAAAAATCGTTAAACATTGGGTATACTTAGTGGGCTCAAAATGAAATAAAAATAAAAATTTAGAGTACAGTTTAAAACATTATTTCTACTTAGTGGACTCAAAATTGTTAAACTATATTGATCGGGGGGTCAATATGAAACAAAGACTTAGTTAAGAGGTCTGGCTTGACACAAATAAAAGTATATTGTGTAATTTGAAACATTGGATATACTTACTGAGCTCAAAATAAAATTTAATCAAAATAATATTATGAAAATTATGTATTGCATAAAAAATTAATTAAAAAGAATAGAAAAAGTCAGACTCAAGATTGGTCCAGGACAAGCCTAGCTTGACAATCCTCAACAGACCCCTTTTTTCGCCCCTAAGCCTAGGTCAGTCTAGTCTGCCTCAAAAAAAGCCCGGCTTGGTCCCTATATATAGTACAAAAGACCGATCTTGCAAGGTCCAGTCCAAAATCCTACAGACCAGTCTTTTCGTACACTTCTAAACTTTCAAATTGGAAAATGTAGAAAATATTTGTCTCCTTAATACTAGATTTTATTCTTGTTTTTCAAATTTGTATGATACCTGCAGCAACCAATTTTATTTTATTTTTTGGTAAGTATCTATGGCAAACATTTTGAACTTAAAACAAGCCAAAAGTGTATCATAAAAAAAGAGAGGAGAACTTACTTGGTGGAAGATGAATACTGGCCATACCGACATCTTCATCTGATAGATCGCGAATTGCAAACAGCACCTTCTCAAGTCTTTGTTTTAGCTTAAGCTTTAAATTTTTCCTTTTTTTTAAGTTAAAGTTGACCTTAGTGGCTACACCGTCTGCACATATTTCGGGCTTTAGCATAAGCTTTTTCAATTAGTCTGGCTTTCACAGAGGCTTGTTTGATTTTTACCAAAAAAGAAAAAAAAATTAAGGTTTGTTTGGTAGGAGAGCTTTTGTGGTAGTGATCTTTGGTAAATTTGATATTTGAAAGTTATTATATTTTGTGAGGTGCTTTTATAGTATATATAAATAAATTATATTTATGAAATAATAAATAAATTATATTTGTAATAATTAAGTTGTGTTCAAGTAAACGAAGATTTTAAGTGTGGTTAGAGTCCAAAAAACCCGAACGCACATTATGAAACATTCACTAAGTGCATGTTTGGTTTATTTGCTTTTGGAGATTTTTAGGCTTTTGAGTCTAAAAGCACAGTTAAAAAATGTTCGACAACTTTTCTACAGTTTTTAAGTCAAAACATACCGAACCAAAAACTTGGTGGTGTGAAACAACTTTTAGGCTTTTGGGACTTTCCATGCATTATTAATTATTAAAAATATCTTTGTACTTTTAAAAGTTGTTATATTTTGCTTGCTTATCTTAATACCTTAATACACATATTAACATATCAATTTTAAAATAAATATTTTTTTAATAATAACTAACATACTAATATAAAATTACCTTTAAAATTAATAAAATTTGTTAAAAAATAAGACTAATCCATATATTTGAGCCCAATAAGACTATCTTATATTTAACATTACTTTTAAAAGACATTAAATAAAGGTTCCTCTATTTAAATAATTATTATATGAAGTTAATATAGTTGCAATAATGATAATAAAATATTCATGTCCACTCAATAAAAAAATACACCCTCTTCAAATTAACATATTAATTTAGTAATAAATATTATCAACTCAACAAAATAATTAATATGTTGATCATTTTATTTTGCTTCTATCACGACATTTGTAATTTAAATTAAGCAATAATTATATTATAGTTTCATCAACCATAAGTCACAAAGCATGATTCTAAATATTTACAAATAGTTGCAACTGTACCAATTACAACAATTAATATATCTACAGCTATATTAGCTACAACAACTTTGAAAACAAGCAAACCCTAAATATATTGTACTGTTTTTGTAAGACAATAACATAAGTTCTAAATAGTACTCTCTCTACTCTAAACGGAATGTCGTACATTCAAAAAAAATTATTATAAAAATAATGTCACAACACATATATTAATAAAATTATACTCCCTCCGTCCAAAAAAGAATGAGTCTTGACTCATCATTTTGTGAGACAAAATGATGAGGCAAGACTCATTCTTTTTTGGACAGATGGAGTATAATTTATATTTAGAGAATACTTATTTATATGAGGTTAGCCAAATTTTAAGTAGCCTAGACTTTTTTTCCCTCTCTCATTAACTATGGACTTTCTCAATTTGCGGCTTTTGATGGTTCATAGTTGTGACATTATTTTCAAAATAGGTGAATTATTTTTTTTTTTTAAATTGAAATTTAAATAATACTCTGTCTATCTCAATTTAATTGTTCTAATTGAGAATTGCATGTCCATTAAGAAAAAATAGTTTTCATAAAGGAAAAAATAATTATCCAAAATACCCTTATTATCCTAATGAATGAGAACCGTTTGAAGTAAATTTCATTTTGCACCCCCAAATTATATTCAGTGTTTCAGTTTGAGCCTTACATTTTAAAAATTTGCTCCCTAGAGTTTATTTTTTGTGTCAATATGCACCCACTCAGAAAAATTGTCAAAATTTTCAACACCATCTTATATATACATCTCACGTGGTTTGTAAGTAAAGGCAAGTCCCTAAAAATATATGTTAAATTGTTAAGGACAAAATTGGGCCTCTCAAAATCATGTCTATTAAGAATTGAGATCTCAAATTTTTTACTAAATAGTTTTAAATTATTTTTTTAGCGATTATGCTCTTACTTACATACTAGTGAGACGTATATGCAAGACAGTGTTAAAAATTTTGACAATTTTTTTCAAGAGGGTGCATAGTGACACAAAATTGTAAACTCTAGGGAATAAATTGACACATGCAAAATAGTAGGGTGCAAATTGAAAATTTTAGTATACTTAGGAGGTACAAAATAAAATTTACTCAATAGTTTGTTATGTGTAATTAAATGTGATAACAAATTTGATGAAAGTAAATGAGTTTTATATTTTTAAGATGTTGATTTTAATGAGAGAGTTGGCAAATTAAATTTGAGTAGGATTGGGATAATGTGAAAAAAAATAACACATTAAAAAAATAGCAAATAAATTAAGGCGAATAAAATAGGACAGATGAAGTATGTCAATATATCATTCATTTATACACGGATTATCATGATATTGAGCAAAAAATAACATAATAAGTGTCATTTACAGTGACATTTTAAAAAATAATTTGGGACAACTTAACATTATTGCTTTCTGTAAGATAATTTTGGATTTCGTAGATTGTTTTTTTTAAGTTAAACAAAATTCATATAGACGAATAGAATGTCAAATGCATTCGACAAAAATAGTTACAAAGTTTTATATTAAGAGTAATCTTCATTTTGCACCCCTAAATATATCCAATATTTCAATTTGCACCCTACTATTTTAAATGTGTCAATTTATTCCCTAAAGTTTACATTTTTTTGTGTCAATGTTCACCTTCTGGGAAAACAATCGTGAACATTTTCAATATCGCCTTACCTATATGACTCACGTGGTGTGTAAATGAGGTTATAACTAGTTAAAAAGTAATTTAAAATTGTTAAGTCAAAAATTTGAGCTCTCAATTTTTAATAGATATGCTTTTTGAGAGGTCCAATTTTGACATTAGCAATTTTAAAATATTTTTTTAGCGGGTATGTCTTTGCTTACACACCACATGAGACGTATATTTAAAACAACTTTGTAAATTTTGACGATTTTTTTCCTAAGAGGTGCACATTGACACAAAAATGTAAACTCTATAGAGCAAATTGACACAATTAAAATAGTAGGGTGTAAACTGAAACATAAAATTCATGTTTCTTTATTTATGTTCTGAAAAATAAATAAATAAATAAATAATCCCTTGTACTTTCATGAAGTCGGTTCTTAGTAGAGACACAATTTATGCGGTTTAGCCTCATTTTCTAGGATTCGCACGCCAAGGAAGTCTTCTGAAACAATTGATATCAACGCAAGTAGTCTTACCTCCTCTCTCCGATATTCCATTCCTTTCTTCTTCTTTTTTTTGGGCACGTAGTTATTCCTCCCACTTACCTAATATTCTTTGCAAATCAATCCAGCTCCAAGCTCCATTTTCAAGAATGACTTTACTCGTATGGAGATTGATGATTTAGAAGATGACTTTGTGTCTGTCGGGTGGAAGTGCATGTAGCTAGCTCCAAATCATGTGGCTTTGGCCAGTAGCTTTTTCATGTTTTCATACTCATTTTTTTTCTGAAATAGAATAATAACTAATCATTTTTCAAGTTCCCCTCCTCTTTCTTTATTCTCAATCATGTCCTAGACAAGAAACGTGAATAATATGACAACGCGTCTAGAGGACAATCACAACGCAAATTTAAATATAGTATATGTTCCTCTCGCATTATATGTTATGCATTAAAATTTAATGTGCTGCTTAATTAATTAAGATCTCAAAAATACCTTTGGGTCTAGATTCTGGTTGTAACAACCGGGCCTCACATGGACCTTGTTGGACAATGGATTGATCCCTGGTCCAACCAATAGTATCAAAGTTGCAGCCGCTCGTAGTGAAAAATATTGTAAAACTCAAACTCGAAAAATATGAGAAAGATTGAATAAAATTTAGAAGGATTAGTACTACTATTGATAATATTACTCTTTATCATAATTTTTGGATAGACATGTTTGATAAGATAACTTAACTAGTGCACTTGAATTACTACTATTGAAAATACTACTCTTTATCATAATTCAGCTCTTCTACTCTCTATCCCTTTTTTTTTTTTTGGGTAAATAGACAATATTTAAACGAAGGAAAAGAACAAGGGGGATTACCCCATGACACATTTAGCTAACACATCAAAAGACAAGCCTGATGATCATTTAGCTAACACATCAAAAGACAAGCCTGATGATGCCCAAGCTAAACCAAAGTAGAAATAACAAAACAAAGTACAAAGGAAAAATAAAGAAAGAGCAGAAGAGCTACAGTAGAGCCTGTGACAGCCCCAAATTTTCACCACTGAATCCTCGTGAAAACCGGATAGTCAGATATCATCTCAACATACTGAGTTGTCAATATTTGATAGCTCGCCCTCTTATATCTTACAATATAATTTCACATACGAATAAATATACACACAGCGGAAGCATAAACTTTAATTAAATAATAAATGTCTTACAATAACAGAGTACGATACGAGCAGAAGTCGTACAATTGTTCGATTACAACATTCAAGTTAGAAAAATTTGGGAAAACATCCTAGTAGTATTCTACCTTGCTCTTTCTCTTAGAGGATTCACATCGCTCGACTGATTCGGGAAAGTTTATAAAAACATAGCAAGAATCAGCGAAATATGTTCGGCAAGAAATTATTCTATTTTGAATAAAACGATCTTTCCAGTCAAAAAAGTATAAAACGATGTAGTTTTGAATCGTTAAAATTAAACAATTTGAATTCACAAGTTTAATATAAATTTCATCAAAACATGCATGATATATGAGTAAATGTAATATCACGTCATTTAACATTTAGCAGTATGAATAATTGAACACCAATAGGGTAGCATTTCTGCCCGACACTTTGTCAAATAGTCATCCTTGACACAAAATAAAGTTTAACAACTCGTGTCCGTATACGTCATAACTACAGGAATTAACCATATAGGGTCCCGGCAAACTGGTCTTTAGCTATGTTCAATATTCAATTTTAAATTTTCATGAATACGATAATAGCTCATCATTGCATGTTTATACGTGGTAGATATGTATAAGCATTTTAAACAGTTCAAGAATTTAACTTGAATCAATAAATAATGTACAAGTAATTAAATTTGTACAATCATGGCAAATACGTATATTAGAATTTAAATCATACGTATTAAAATCTGAATAAATTGCATGCATAAGTGAACAATAACTTATACATAGGTGTAGGTGTGGAGAGTAATAACTTGCCTTAGCGAAGCTTTCTAAATTTTTCACGTAACGCGTTTTATGATCGTAGGGTTTCTTTGTTGTGACGACCCCGATTTCCCTCACATCACTTTTTAATGGAAATCGTGCATCAACTATCACCCTTTGGATGATCGAGGTTAATCGATCATCCCTCCCTCAGCATGCTAATCCAATAAATGAGTTACATCATACATTATGTGCAGAAAATTAAATTTATTTAACTATTACAATCATTCTCTGATGTTAAGCAAATGTACAATCAAAAACCATCCGCCATCTGGTTAAATAAAACACCCAAGATTCACTACCTTTCATGCCATACGTCTAATCATATGTCGCGCTCCTCGTTCCATGGCGGAGATCCACGTGGCTTCCTAGCTGAGAAGGGGACATGAAATTTGAAAGAGTGAGACAATGGCTCAGCAAGTACAGTTCTTTTAAAAAAAACATGAACATAATTAACTTTTCTAAAATAGCTCAGCATTCACCATAACATAGCCTCAAGTAAAGTGAGTATGCATAACTTTCTTCGTAACCGTTATTTACCATCATTTACCATTGTCTTCCATCATTTTTCCCGCTTGATTCTAACACAAAGTATGGACCAAATGGGGACCGTCAGTGATTGTGCACAACACAAAGCAGGGAATTACGTCTTGCGCCATAGGACCCGTTCCCATGATATCCCGGAATTTTACCGGCTTCATCATTTCTTTACAATATTCACATTTTCATTTAAACATTTCAGATATGCACACGTAATGAAAACTTATGCCATTTCTTAGTTTTTGAAAACGTGTACATGACACACTTTTATAAACAGTTAACATGCATCATAAGGTTTGAAAATGTACTTGCCTCTTTGCTCTGTTAGGTTCCGTCCCCTCCTAGTATTTCTGTTTCTTTCAATGAAAGTACCTATAAGTATACACGTCCTTAGATTAGTGGACGATTCTAGGCTTAGGCTTTTCTCGCTCCGGTTTACTACCAAACTCCACCAAGGCTACACTTGGCTTGTTGCGCTAGGTGACTTTGGGTACGACCAAATTTACTTTACGTAACTCATTCAGTAAAAAAATGCATTCCTAAAAAAAACTACATTCCAAGGCCTTCGTTTTGATCTAAGAACTACTCAATTCCGATTTCGTATGAAAAAGTAAACTGCTTTAATTCGAGCTATTATTTTTGGGAAATATAGAGAAAGTGTCCAAGTTTATTCATAAAATTTTTTGTCCAAAATGCCAACGTAAATTATTTTATAAAATTCCCCAAAGTTGGCCCAAAACTCATATTTTTCAACCAACTTACAAGCTGCTGCATGCTTTCGTAACAATTTCTAAAAATAGCAACCGTCCAATTTTTTTAAAATACATATTGGAACTAAGTTCATCCTTAGGTTATTCAAACGTTCCAAAAAAATTTAAGCAAAATTCACGTGCCAAATAATTTATACATATTTTTGAATAAGACTGCTATTTTCGAGTTTTCAAATTTTGGCATTATAACGGGTTAGCTTCTTCGGCTTTAACCCTCAAGACTTCCACCCAAAGTCACCATGCACGACTCAAGCCTAAGATTTCAGGCCTTCAAATAGATGATTAAGACCTCTAACATGCCAATAAATTCAACACTTCACCGTCAAAACCAACAATAAATTTAAACATCGAACGTGCATGCCCGTTCATTTCCATGCATTTCCTTTGCCTCAATTCATTATGCTAAATAAATATTTTCTCAATTCAACCATCAAACTATTGAGGTAACACTAAATTAATTCTATAGAGGGCATTTTTATTAAGAAATTCGAAGAAAGAACGCTTACCATTTACAAGACGGAGGTATGCATGGTGCGATTTTCTCCTAGTGTGGCTCGCCTTTGGTTTCGCCCCAAACCTCCTTCAAATTTGCGAATTACAGGGTCTCCAAGCCTGTAATCTGATGTTTGAGCGGCTGAGTAGGATCACTTGATGTGATGGTGCTTAAATCTTTGCTTAAAATGACGGAGCACGGCTTGATTTTTTATTTTTTTTTTGCAATTTCTCTCTTCTCTCTCTCTACCTAGCTCTTCCTTCTCTCTAACTTACCAATTTCTAAGTGTGGGATGGAAATGCAGAGCTCAGCTTCTTTCACCACCCCTCTTATCCGTGCATGTTGCTTAATGGAAGGACTTCATGTGGCGTTGCCACATGAAGTAGGAGGTGGCCTCTCCATGCAATAAAAAAATCTCACTTAATACACCCACTAAGACACATGCGTTACTATATATATCAACCTGTCCCAGAAAAAATCTAATTTTTGTGATCGCGAACGGGTCGGTCGTGATATCCATTATTTTAAAAAATAAATTTCAAGACCTTCATTTTGACCAAAGAGCAGCTCAATTCCGAGTTCCTATGAAAAAGTTATAGCATTTGCAAGTTGGGTAAAAATTGTTGAAAATCTGTCTATGCAGCATTTTTAAGTAGCCAACTTCGATGATTTTTGTAAAATAGTAAAATGCTCCAATTTGATTCATTATTTTTATTAAATACAGAAAACGTGTCCAAGTTTATTATAAAAAAATTTCTCCAAAATTCCCATGTAGATTATTTTATAAAATTCCCCAAAGTTGGCCCAAAACTCAAATTTTTCAACCAATTTCAGAAGTCGCTGCATGTTTTCGTAATAATTCCAAAAAATAGCACACGAACAAATTTTTAAAATATAACCTGAAAATAAGTTCTCCCTCAAGTTATTCAAACATTCCAAAAATTTTACACAAAATTCACATGCCAAATATTTTATACGTATCTTTGAATAAGGTGCAGTTTTCGGGGTTTCAAAATTTTGGCATTATAATGGGTTAGCCTCTTCGGCCTTAACCCACAAAACTTCCACCCAAAGTCACCATGCAAGACTCAAGCCTAAGATTTCAGGCCTTCAAATAGATGATTAAGATCTCTAGCGTGCCAATAAATTCAACACTTCACCATCAAAACTGTTAACATAATAATAGAGTTAGAGTCCTATAGGAATCCATATAGGACTCTAACTCTATTATTATGTTAACAAAAACCAACACTAAATTTAAACATCGAATATGCATGCCCGTTCATTTCCATGTATTTCCTATGCCTCAATTCATTATTCTAAACAAATATTTGCTCAAATTGAACTACTAATCCACAGGAATATCATTAAATTAACATTAGAGAATGCACGATTGATAAGGAATTCGAAGGAAAGCGCTTACTGTTTACGCGGCAGTGGCATGCACGGTGAGATCCCCCTAGCTCGGTTCGCCACTGTTTCGCCCCCAAATCTCCTTCAAACTCGTGACTTGTAGGGTCGCTGGGCCTATAATCTAATGTTTGAGAGGCTGAGAAGAATCAACTGGTGTGATTTGTCTTGAATTCTTGGCTAGAACCGACGGAACCCGACTTGATTTTACAATTTCTTTCCTTCTCTCTCTAACTTTGCTATGCCTTCTCTCTAACTTGCTAACTCTCCCAAGTGAACAAAATATGCAGAGCTCAGCCTTCTTATTCTCCTCTTATCCGTGCATGTTGGCTGGTGGGAAGACTTCATGTGGCTTTGCCACATGAAGCATGAGGTGGTATCTCCATGCAATATTAAAATATCCCACTAACTCCCTCACATGCACTTCCACTATTTATATATAATCAAGTCTCAGCAAAGCAACATGCAGACATATATATATACTCTTTTTGGACGTCAAAGGGGTCGACTGGGTCCCCCCTTCCCGGTTAATCCAATTCGGCCCTTTTCAGTTAGTTTTTGATTTGTCGAAAAAAATTCTGATTTTCGCGACCGCGAACAAGTCGACCATACTAAGCATTTTAAACTCATAATTTCAAATTAAAAGACTAATTTAAAGTACACATATCATAAATAAAGTTTTTAATTTAATGTCAATCCATGCATGCGCGCAATTTACGAAACGCAAAAATAACGTGCGCATAAAACGTAGGGTTTAAATTGTCTTACCCATTTTTGAATATTTTGAGTTATGTGATCTCTTACATTGACCAAGCTAAATGTTTGGTCCTCACATTTACTCCAGAGCCTGTCCCAACATGGTTTACCAAAAAATTTCCGAGCAACACATTTTTTTGACCGAACCCCAAAATAAATCCTATCGATAAATATTAAAAATCATCGTGTTTACAAGTCCTCATTATAAACAAATTGAAAATTTTTGTTGTGTCTAGAAAAATATATACGTTTACAAAAATCATGATTCTCACATCCTTCCCCCCTTAATGGAATTTCGTCCCCGAAATTCAGGATTCAAACAGGTGGGGGTACTTTTTTTTCATTTCATCTTCTAATTCCCACATGGCCTCTTCAACGTTGTGGTTACACCATATGACCTTCACAGAAAGAATTTCTTTGTTGCGTAAAATCTTCACATGTCGAGCCACTATCTGTCTTGGAACCTCTTCGTAGGATAAGTCCTCACGTAACTCAATTGATTGGTAGTCGATAATCTGTTTGAAATCGGGTTTGTTTAAACGAAGTACCGAGACATGGAATACATTATGAATATGCCCTAGAGCTGGGGGTAGGGCCAATTCATATGCCACTGGACCTATTCTCTTTAGAACTTCGAACGGTCCAATGTATCTCAGACTCAACTTCCCTTTCTTCCTAAACCGCAATACTCTTTTCCAGGGAGAAATCTTCAGAAGTGCATAATCTCCGACTTCCAACTCTTTATCCTTCTTGTGGTGATCTGCTGTGAGAACCCGAATATTTGAGAATGATTTAATAAATAAAAATCTTCCTTTTATAATTTATCTAGTCGAATTATTGTTCGAAGTTACGTTTTGAAGAACAAAGTTAAATAGTAA
>JAUMHB010073380.1:11431-26713 GCA_032359685.1 Pittosporum tobira | reverse complement strand
TTGTGGCTATGAATCGGTTTATATATATACTTAGCAAATCTTTTGAGATTCGATTAAATTACAAGAGAGAGTCGTACAATACATAAGGCTCCTGTAAGTAATAGTGGCTGAGGAGGGCAGATGTGTGTGTTACCTTGCTAGTTCATCCCAATGGTCCAAGGTTCCGCCTTCAATATCAAAGTCGATCCATCCAACACAGCAACACCAAATGGCCTAGAATGTGACATACCGCCCAAATAGTTGTCCCCTAAATACTGAGCCACATTCTTCGCGTCTTCTGAAGAAGAGAGAAAGTAGAAGCCATCACCACCGCCAATGGACAACATGACCTTCACACCCTTGCTTTGGCACAACCGGATATCATCAGCCAAACCGGTGCAACCATTGGTAGAGGGGTCGCAGTGTGTGTCTAAGTCCAAGACTGGAACCTGGTTATTGCCAAATACGGCAAGGAATGCTATGTTAATGTAGGCAAACTGTCCGGTGGAGCACGTGTTGGCTAGGGTTCCTTCCTTCACGTTTTGGCCCCAGTAGATTGAAATGCTGCCGCTGTAAGAAGTGCAGATTATCGAAGTGAAAGTTACGAACAAGAGGAATGACTTGTTGGTCATTTTTCTGTTTGGGAATGGAAATTTTGGTTTGTAGCTCCCATGTGAGGATCCTTCGTCTGTATATCCTGGAAGGAGATTCCATTGGAACCAAGAAGATGAGGAGATTACGAAATGTCTTGCAAATTCGTAGTAATGGATGAAGACAATGAAAGTGTGATAATAATTTTGGGCCAAAAATTTCCCAGTATGAAATGAGTTTTAGGTGATTATATCAATGCATGTGGCTATCTCCTTCATTTTTTAACATTCCAATCCGTTGGTTTTGCATATTTTGTTTGTCTACCCATCTCAAAGAGGAAAAGGGAAAATGAGAGGAGAAACGAAGAGACATTCTTCAGCTGCATGTGGATTTGAGTAGGCTGGTAAGCGAACTAAATTTTCGCCAATAAGTTTGAACTCAATATGCACATTTAAAGTTTGACTTCGATAAAAGTTTGTTTAATTTTATGAGTAGAGTCTGACATCGATTCGTTAAAGTGTATATTCAAATGTTTACAAATAAACTCGAAATTTAAATGTTTAAATTTGTTTATTTAATTTAACAAGTCAAACAACTCGTTTAACATAACGAACAGAGTTCAAACTTAACAAATTCTGTATCGCTGGATTACAAATTCAAACCCCTAATTTTGAGTTTACTCCATGCCTATGCACTAATAATAAATGTAATTTTAAACAATTTATTTCATCAATTTGACATTAAGACTTTTTTTTTGTTAATTGTCTACTCCTGGATAAGAAATTGAGTAAATTTCATTTTAAGCCCATTAAATATACCCAATGTTTCAAACAGTATCTTATATTTTCATTTGTGACAAATCAGACATTTTAACTATATTTTTGTTTCATATTGACCATGTGATGAACATAGTTTAACGATTTTGAGTCCACTAAGCATACACAATTTTTCAAATTACACCATAAACTTTTATTTTTATTTCATTTTAAGCCTACTAAGTATACCCAATGTTTAACATTTTTTTGATTTGGTAGTGCAATATGAAACAAAAAATATAGTTAAGAGGTCTTGTTTAACATAAATAAAAATAAATAATGTAATTTAAAATATTGTGTATACTTAATAGGCTCAAAATAAATTTTACTCTAAGAAATTTATTTCATTGATGATATCATAATGCACCACATATATCCCACAAAAGAATGTCACATTTATCAATTTACTTTACAAAATAGGAGTCTTTTTATTGATTATTAATTATAGCATAAAATAATACAATTTTGATATAATGTTTTCAAAATGTCATAATTACACACTCCCTCTCTCTTAAAAAAAAATGAAGTCAGGTATTATTTTTTTTATCCCAAAATGAATGATGTATGCACATATATCAATAAAAATATGTTGCGTATGTTTAAAAATTAAAAATTTTATGGGAATACTCAAAAATTTTGTAATTCAAAATTTTTCTCTTTCATCAAAAATAGTTTTTCTTAATTTAGTCATTCTTTTTTAGAGAAAAATAGTACATTACTATGCTATAAATATTAAAATAACCATTAATTATGTTCATAAATAGTTAAATTAAATAAGAAAAATAAATTTTGATATTTATAATAATTTCAAATGATAATATGACACAATATTCTCAAATTTATAATTACTATTACATGATAATAAATCACTAAATTTAACTTTCATATTTTTATAAGGAATAAAAAGAATATATGATATGAAAAATTGTAAAATTTTCAAATTGGATGACGGGTCCGGAACTCTCCCCTCCATTTTTACAACTAACCCAGCAGTCAGAACTCAAGAGTGAAGCCCACAAATCCTTACAACTCCGGCACCTTTTCGGTGATCGGCCCCGGCAAAACAGAGCGCCGAAGGAAAAGAAGAAAAGCAGTCGAACAAGAAAAGTTCAAATTCTTCATCTGTAATGGAATCAGAGACATACAACTCAACGTATATTGTTCGTTCTTCTTGGCATTTTCACATCCAACAATCGATGTAAGCTCCTTCTTCTCTCTTTCCACACATGTATAAAATGAGCTTGTTTAATAATTTGTTTTCAATTGTGAGAACAAAGAAGATGACATCAAATAGACATATTGGTGGCTTTTGATTTTCTCAAAGTTTAAGGAGCCTAGAGAATCAAACATGTCTTATCCTGAATAGAAAACTGTACGTAGCATAACGGTAGGCTTAGTAGAAACGACCTAGGGAGATATGTTCACGACTTCGCGAGAAAGTGTTTCGAGTATATTACAATCAGCATTTCGGTATTTGAACTTCTCCATTTGTTTATCTCCCCTGAAGATTATTTTAAAAAATAAATAAAAAATAAAATGTGCTACATGTCCATCTTATGAATATCGTCCAGGAGTGCACAATACAGCATGGAATTTGCTGTGGCAGCACATCGACTATTGTTCAACTTATATTTTTACAAAGAAATATTCCAGACTTGTTCAAGACAAATACACAACTCCCACACTTGTAATCCAATCACGACAATAAAAACTACTACTCACTTTACATGTATTATCTCCCATTAGACTGTTCGCTTTCTTACCCTATTTCGGTGATGGTGGTTTTGGGTGTGAAGACTTACCAGTTATAACTTTCTTCACCTTGGAAATTGAATGCTTGACCTTTGATCCAACGCCTGACAGTATACCGTGAGATTTTTTAGGAGGAGAAACCTTCATATCCATATCTCTTGAGGCTTCTACCATGACTGGAGCATCATAACCTGAGTCCATCCTTTTGTTTTCATCTCCTTCCTCTTCTTCATCTTTGTCTTCATCCTTTTTTTGTTCTTCAACTTCAGCTGTTTCTGTGTTGTCAGCTTGCGGATCTTCTATGTTTTCTGGAAGACTCCTCTCTTTGGTCAAATCTTCAGCCACTTGTGAGGCTTCTTCTGATGCTCCTTGCAGGTTGTTTTGTGATGAAAACTTAGCTAAGTCAGTTGATGTGTTTTTCTCTTCTTGGCATGCCACTTCTTTGGCTTTTGGTTCAGCCCCTAAAAAGTTTCCTGATGTCAACTGTTGCACTATTGGAACATCTTTATTTCCAGTTGAAATCTTCGCCATTGTGCTCTCATTTGCAGCTGGTACTATTAGAATCTGCTTATCTGGAATCGCAAGGTGATCTTTCCCTTTGTCTTGAGAGATTTCGCTGCAATTTTTAACATCAACTGTCCCATCTTCTTTTGAAACTTCATTTTGTGAATCCTTGGTATGAGGTGAAGCATTGAGCTTCTCATTTTGCTCTTTAGTTTCTACATCTTCATTTGCAGTCATAGGACTGTCACTTTCAACGTCATCAAGCTTCATCCTCCCTCCCTTTGTTAATACATCTAGTGGTTCCTGCGATACAGATGACTGTCAAAAATTTCCTATTTTTGTGGTTCAGGCATTAATATTATTATGGTTAACTTGTTTTTTCTTACCTCATGTTCTACGTGTGCACCATTATCTTTGACGTGAATTCCTTTTTCTGGTATGCTCACTTCATCTGTTTCTTGCTCTTCAGACATTAAATCATTATGTTTTTCATCTCCTGTGTTCCTGATCTCTTTGTCCGCTACTTCTTCATTTAAAGATTCAGTTGGAGATGAAATATGCAGCTTATTTGCAGAAGGCTCTTTCTCCTCCGGAACACCATTTCTGTCAAGTGCTGATTCAAGAGGCGTGTTCTTAGACTTTGTATCATCCACAAGGCTTTCTGAATCATTTGTATTCTTAGTTTCATCTTTCTCATTATACGTTTCAAATGTCTCATGAGAATGCTCTTTAGGAGCAGGTTCAGAAACTTCCTCTACTTCTTCACGAGGTGCTTCTTCAGCAACCACATCTGTAACTGGTGGAAGTTCAAAGTTTGAATTTTGTCCTTCGTCAGTTCTGATCACGATTTCCTTGTCACCAGAAACTGATATGTCCTCACCAATCTTTACCAAGTTAACTTTTGAACTGTTATCCTGTATAAATAGGTTCAAATTTAAATTATGGTAGACTTGGATGTTAAAGAAACTATTGATACTATACAAAAAATATTGACCTTTACAACATAGGACGTTTTTACTTGTTCACCGAAAAAGAGAAGGATGGAGAATAAGACAAGATATAAAATGATAATTTACTGACGAATCAAGTAACTATGAACTGTAAAATGGGTTTAAGAATGCGTTCCCCATTGCAAGTCAGATGTAGATTGGTACCAAGCTCTGCTGAATATTAATTCTAAGCTTGCTCTGGACTCTGATTCTTTTGTTGATTGACCCACAATTTTTGCTGATATGTACATGATTAACTCCACTAGAAAAGTGAGCAGAAATTGTAGTAGCCAATGTGAAGATAGACCACATGAATCATTGAGAACTCGTTGGAAACTGAAAATTTTATATGACTTCCCATTTTTGTTCTAAAATATGTATTTTAAAGCCTGTGTTAAAAAATCTGGTTAGCAGTGATGCTGGAGATTTGACTGATATGATATTGGCTGACTATTGGGAGGCAATAATGATGCACTTCTTTAGTATGATAAGCATGCTTTTGTGTTCCATGGAGTATTTCATATTTTCCTATGCTTTATTTACGAAGTTCTTTGCTGTGTTCAGTTTGTAAAACTTACATTAATCTCAAGGCTTTGTTTGTTCTAAATTTATAATGGAAGTGCACCTTCAAGGAAAAGCTTTCCTTTTCTAGCATTTTCATCACTGGACCACATGATTCGAGTCCAAGGATTTTGAATGAGAACTTTTTCTAAAGAAAATTGTCCCACAAAGAGCAAAGGGTAAGTCTACTAAAGGAAAAGGAAAGTTCAATATTATCTGACCTCTTCTTTACTTAGAATCGTCTCTTCTATATCTGTCTCTCCACTGTCTTTTCCATCATTCTTTTCCTGAAGGTCTACTTTAATAGGCACCTCCTCAACATTCTTCTCCTCGTGTGCCAAACTTATGTTCCCAACTGAACTATGGTGTTGGTCCTCATCAGCCCGGTCTCCAGCAGCAGTGGCCCTTTCAAGTTCCTCAGACAACTGTGTGATGGGTAAAGCTTCAGATTTTACAAGAAAAGACGAGTCATAAAGAACGATGTGACAATGATTTTCTTTACTGACCTGTTCATTTAATAATGTATTCTTCATGGTCTCACCCTTTTGATCTGTTGTGTCTGCATAATTCTCTATCATCTGCATGTCATCATCTTGGCTGCTCTTTCCGAATGTTTCTTCACTGGGAGAAACCATGGGAGAGTCCATAACAACTTCCTTCTCTCCTAAAGTCTGCTTATGATTTTTCCTGGTTGATTAGCCTTACTAACTAATATAGGATAGTGCATATAATAGAAGGAACAAATAGATTAAGCAGATAGAAAAAAGTAAACTTCTAGTAGTATAGTGTTATCTCTGACCTGTTCACTTGAAATTTTGCTCTTTGTGATTTCATTTGAGTCATTTGCTTTTTCACTCTGATTTTCTTCAGCCTCTTGTGTTGTTATCGCCTTGGGATGCTCTTCTTTCATCTCCATCTCTTCTGATTTGCTCATGTCTTCTTTTAGTTCTATGTCTCTCGTACAATCTAAAAGAGATTCATCCAATCTTAACTCTGAGAAATTTCCCTTGGTCTCCACTGATGTAGCTTCTTCTAGAGCTATGCGCTCTTCCTTTTTTGGCTCATCTGGACTGTCATTTCGTTTGTTCGGTTCAAGCTCCATTGCAGAGGATTGTTCCACAAGTTGATATATTAAATCCCCAGCAGGAAGAGTTTGAGTATCGACTATGTCACCTTCAATAACTTCTTCGTCTCCTTGATAATTGGGTTCACATATAGCCTCAGATACTTCATTGATTTTTTCTTCAGGTTTGTATGTACCAGTCCCGTCCATAGTCAGACTTCTCTCCGGTCCCAGTATATCTTCAACAACCTGCTCTTTGGGATTAGACACTGCATCAGAAATTTCAATTTCTTCACCTTCAAATTTTATGCCTAGATTTTCTACAATCACAACCTCCTTGGCATCATCTTTCTGCCCTGCTGAGCTTGTTATGGTGATGGACTTTTCAATGAATGCCTTCATTTCTTCTTCTGGTGTTTCAATATTGGAAGATGCTTCTGACACCCGATTGCGATCTTCTGCTGCTTGTGATTTCTCTGTTTCTGAATGTTGACTAAACTCTGCTGGTTCAAAATTCACAGTGGGTAGTGGTTCTGAATCTGTTACCTGCTTGACAAATAATGCTGCAAGTCAGTTGCAGAAGAAAAAAAAAAAATCCAGCAACATGGAGAAAGGCTTATAATATTTTTGCCTTCACTTTAATCTTAAGCTGACCTCACAGCCTGTTTCAGTTAATCTTGATGCCTTGTGAAGTTCTGTAGGGAAGCTCTCTTTCTTGATAATTTCTTCTTTGATGTTATCACTTTCCTCAGCCTTTTGAAACCGTCCAGGCACCTGTTCAGTGTTCGGAAGGTGTAAGTTTGAGTAAGTACAATAGAATCCTCTCTACGCTAAATATGCGAAAAGAAGAAATGCACCTCTTCAGTTGAAATGACATCCTTAATTATCTCTGTCCAATCTTGTCCTTCGTTGGTTTGTTTTTCATTGTCTGATGTGAGTTGAACCTCTTGCTTCCTCCCCATCTGGTTTTCTTTAAAATCTTGCTCAGTGATCTTTTCCTCTGTAGACCCTAATTTCTGATCCTTAACACTGGTTTGAGGGAGTGATTTACTACTTTGATTTTCAGTCCCTGATACAGAGGTTACTCTGAATTGTTCACAGGATCCAGTTGATTCGAGATTCTGTTCCGCATAAAAAAATTAGCAATCAGTTAAAGGTTCATTGCAGTAATATTTCTGGTTGAATATTTTCACATAATATAAACTGATTTAAGATTTTGTTCCAGAAAGATTTTTTAGCATTCAACTATATGTTTAATGTGGTTGACCTTGGCAAATAAAACACTTCTGGTGGAATCTGAGTTTCCTTAAAGGTGCAAAGTACGCATGATTATGTCGGATAGAGTTAGTAAATGGTAGTAGCTATCTGTGACAGTTAAACATTTTGAAACTTCTTATGGCCTTTTTCTGACCGAGCGATAATGACTCCATGTAAAATTATTGAAATAAGTAGAAACTCATTCAAGTGCTGTTTAACTGAAGAACCAAATAAGAAAGTATCTGTGGTCAGTTATAAGAAATATATGAACAGATTTTTTATAATTACCTTTTCTGAAAGAATGCTAGTACTTGCTTCAGAACCCTCAGTTTCACGGCTAACATCTCCTGCCTTCAGTTCTACTGCTTTCTCTACCTCAACATCTTCTGTCAAGTTGCTTTCAGAGTTTTCTAAGGAGTCCTCTTGTTCAGACTCGGTGATTTTCTTCTTAGAGTTCAGTACAGGAATGGTGCATGGATCTTTGTCCTCATCATGAGTTTCTTCGTGAGCACTGCTCTTTTCTCTATCTGTCGACACAATATCAGTGTCACCACTTGCATCCACAGACTTTTCTTCTATCTGTACTAACGTCTCTTCTCTTTCATCATATTCTGAAGGAGTCCCTTTATAAGAAGCTCTGACATTCTCTGAAGGCACATTAACTGTCTCACTCATTTCAGTTGTTACGACTTTATTTTCTCTTGATGCCTGAGCAGAAGATTCCTTATGGTCTTCTTCCATTACGTCACTCTCAACAGTGGTAATATTTCTTTCATCTTCTATTTTTGGTAATTCATTAGGAATTTCATTCTCTTGTTCATGCTCTGTTTCCTCTCCAGCTCCATAAACTTCATCTGTCACTGGTTTTGGGATTTGAATGTCCTTGTTCTTATCCATTTCAGAAGCTTGGGCAGGTTCAGCTTTCATAACAAAATCATCTGATCCCGTCCCTTGGAGTCCAGTGATCACCAACCCTTCGTCTTCAGAAGCTAGATCAGTACTATTCAACTGAACTACATCTTCTTGTTCAACTTTCTTCAAGCTTGTTTCCTCACTGATGCCCGTATCGGTTAATTCAACATCCTGTATGATTTCCTCTTTGGTCTCTTCTTCAAGAACTTGAAACCCTGTGGATGTTTGTTCCCCCATTACCGTTTCAACTTTTGTTTGGCAATCCTGATTGCACTTTGCCTCATCCTTGGGAGCCTGGGCTATTGTTTCTACCCTGTGACATGTGGCATTAGAGTTATGTTCTGCACATTCGGTCTTGGATACGTTTTCTTCAGGCTCTGATGCTGTAGCTTTGTACATGTCATCATCTATGTTTCCTACAAATTCACGCTCTGATTTGGAAACTTCAAGCTCCCTGGAGCTTTCATTCTGCAAGAATGTCTCTTGTTTAGTATTTGTGGCAAATGAATGCTCAGCGATCTCATTCACTAGCATTTCATCATTCTTACTGCTCTTGCCTGATTCAACAACTTGAAATTTGGATTCAGCTATCGTTTCAAGAACATTGGAATCTTTTTCAACTTCGTATATATCACTCGTGTTCAAGTTTTCCCCATTCTCAGGAATATCTTCAACATTCAGCTCTTTGGAATTAGTGGCTGCATTAGAAGTTTCGGGATTTTCAACTTCAGGAGCTAAAACAGGACTGCCATCTAGATGAATCTCTTCCCAGCTTGTTTCTTCTTTTATCAGTCCTACTGGTGCAGCATCCATCTTGGCATTAATATTATCTGGTTCTTCTTTGTTCTCTTCTTTAAATAACTCTCCTGACACTTCAAGTTCTGAGCTTGTGACGCCAATATGCTTCTCAATGCCTTCATCATTTCCTTCTTCTGGTGCTTTTGTGACTATATAAGCTTCTGACTCCTGAATGAGATCTTCTGTAGTCTGTGAGATTGTTTCTTCAATTTCAATGAAATCTGTTGCTTGAAGATTCACAATTGTAATTGGATTTGACTCTTTTATCTGTTTCTCATTTTAGGTAAAATAATAAAAAAGAATATCAGTACATGCAGCTAACTTATCATGCAAAGAGAAATTCTGAAACATGTGCACTGCTTAAAATATGTTTTTTTTGTTGTACGGATGAGTTTTAAGCTGACCTCGTTAATTGTTTCAGCTGATGCCGACTGTGTTTGAAGTTCTGTTGTGAAACTCTCTTCCCTGACAAGCCGCTCTTTCATGTTTTCACTTTCCTTGGCCAATTGAAATGCTCCATGTACCTGTTCAGAGGGTTCAGTTGATTCGGAATTCTGTTCCACAGAAAACTAGCAATCAGTTAAAGGTCCATTGTGGTTAAACTAGTACATTGTAATATTTATGGTTGAATATGTTCACATAATATAACTGATTCAAGATTTTGTTCCACAAAGTTTTTTTTAGTTAGTTATACGTTTGATGTGGTTGAACTTAGCAAATAGAAGTTCTGGTGGAACCTGAGTTTCCTTAAAGCTGCGAAGTATGCATGATTATGTTGGATAGAGTTAGTAAATAGTAGTAGCTATCTGTGACAGTTAAACATTATATACCTTCTTATGACCTTTTTCTGAGTGAATAATAATGATTCCTAGTAAAATTATTGCAATTAGAAACTCATTATATACCTTCTTATTGAAATTGTTGGAGGCTTCGACATTCTCTGAAGTCACATTTGCTGTCTCACTCGCTTCAGTTGTCACGAGTTTATTTTTGCTTGATGCCTGAGCAAGAGATTCCATATGGCCTTCTCCTGTTACGTCACTTCGAAGAGCCTCAACAGTGGTAATATTTCTTTCATCTTCCACTTTTGGTAATTTATTAAGAGTTTGATTCTCCGGTTCCTGTTCTGTTTCCTCTCCAGCTCCATAAACTTCATCTGTCACTGCTGTTGGGATTCGCATGCCCTTGTTCTCATCCATTTCAGATGCTTGGGCAAGTTCAGCTTTAACGTCTACGTCAGCTGGTCCCGTCTCTTGGAGTCCAGTGATAACCAGCCCTTTGCCTTCAAAAGCTAGCTCAGTGCTATTCAACTGAATTATACCTTGTTCAAAATTCTTCAACCTTGTTTCTTCAGTTATGTCCGTAACTTCTAATTCAACATTCTCCAATATTTCCTCTTTGGTCTCCTTTTCAGAAACTTGAGACTCTGTAGGGTTTCTGAGAAGGGCTTCACCTTTTGTTTTACAGTCCTGATTTGGCTTTGTCTCATCCTTGGGAACCTCAGCTATTGTTTCTTTGCTGAGACACGTTGTGTCAAAGCTCTCTTCTATGCACTCTATCATGGAGACATTTTCTTCAGGCTTTGATGATGTAGATTTGAGAAGAGCAATGCCTTCTTCCTTTGTTGTCGTATCTGACCTGTCATCCTCTTTGTTTTCTATGAATTTACTCTCTGATCTAGAAACTTCAATTTCCCTGGAGTTTTCCTTATGCAAGCATGTCTCCTGTTTGGTATCTGTGGCAAACGAACCCTCTGAGACCTCATTCACTAGCATTACATCGTTCCTCCTGCTCTTGTCTTCACATTTCTCTATTGGTGTAGGTTCACGATCTTCTTCCTTGGGAGGTATTTCAGAGGATGGGTCTATAAGTGGCTGTCTCAAATCCCCGGTTGGCATAGTCTGATGAGAAGTTACTTCACCTTCAATAACTGCTTCAACACCCTGATATTTCGATTCAGCTGTGGCTTCAAGAACTTTATTGGGCTCTTTTTCAAGTTTGCATGTATCAGTTCTATCCAGGCTTTCTCCAATTTCAAGAATATCTCCAAATTTCTGCTCTTTGGAATTAGTTGCTGCATCAGAAGTTTCAGCTTTTTCTACTTCAACTTCATCTGCATCTGGGATTTTTACAATTCCAGTCTCCTCGTCTGGATTTGCATGTTCTGATATTTTGCCAGAACTGTCGCCAAGATTTGCACTGTCAGATTCTGCACCATCCAGGGTAGTGTCACTTGATTTCATCTCTAAACTGCTATTATCTGGGGTACTATCAAGTGCCAAAACAGATTTGTCATCCAGATGAATTTCCTCCAGGCTTGTTACTTCTGTTATCATTCTTAATGGCACAGCTTCCATCTTGCCATTGCAATTATCTGCTTCTTCTTTGTTCTCTTCTTCAAATCTATCTGTTGGATCTTCAATCCCTGAGCTGGTGATGTTGATATCCACCTTTTCAGTGCCCTCATCATTTCCTTCTGGTGTTTTTGTAATGGTAAAAGCTTCTGGCTCCCGATTGAGATCTTCCATAACACGTGAGGCCGTTTCTTCATTTTCTCTGAAATTTGTTGCTTGAAGATTCACAGTGGTAACCGGATCTGGTTCTTTTATCTGTTTAACATTGTAGGTAAAATATTCAGTGCATGAGGTAAACTATTGTGGAAAGAGAAAATCCTGAAAAATCTGTAATATGTTTGATATATGTTTTGCCTGAAAGTGTTAACCTGACAATTTAACCAAAAAGAATGTTAACCTCACCTCATTAACTGTTTCAGCTAATGCTGACCGTGTTTGAGTTTCTGTCGTGCAACTCTCTTCCCTGACATGCTGTTCTTTGAAGCTTTTGCTTTCCTCAGCCAATTCAACTGCTCCATGTACCTGTGTAATCCATGTAAGTTCAGCATAATAATAGAGCATTGAATAAACTAATGCAAAAAAGAAGTGCATAATTTGATTTATATCATGACTGACCTCTTCACCCAGTACAACATCTTTCATTATCTCATTATGGTCATGTGTACTACTCGTATGATTTTCGGCCACCTCAACTTCCTTATTTTTCTCCAGTTCCTCTTTTTGAAGATCTTGACTTATGATCCTCTCACCAGAGCACTCCATGTTATGGTCCTTTACACTGATTTCAGGTAGTGTTTCGTTTTGTTGATCTTGAGCCACTAATTCAGAGACAGATCTGAGTTGTCCATGCAATTCGAGATTCTGTTCCAAATAACATTTTACTCAAATAGTTAAAGCCTCCTAGAGTTTAATATCTATAAATAAAAAACAGTGAAAAGATATGGAAATTAAGACATTTAGGTGCAGTTCAAATATGCTATAACAATTAGCATGTTATGATGTTGAAGATGGCATAATAAACTCAATAAATAAGTAGTTCATGTGAGGCAAGGTTTAGTGGAAAATTTAAATATTGACCTTATTGAAAGCACATATATACTAAAATTTTAGATGTTGAAGCCAATGACTCATTTATCAGTGGCCAATGATGTAAAATAGTTAAGTTAGTTTGTTACCCCTTCCTCAATGGTGTTTGTATCTTCTGTTGCAAAATCCTCTGTTTTTTGGATATGATCTTCTGTTTCCAGTTCCACTACGGCTTTCTCTATCTCAACATACTTTATCAAGCTGCTCCTGGAGGCTTCAGCAGAGGTATCCTGTTCCAGAACTACCTTTTCAGTATCTGTACATGAATTACGTGCTTCTGATTTTTCATTTAGAAGTTGATGCTCTTGTTTTTGGCCAGCTTCATTGGTCGCTTCATTTACGATATCCGTATCATTTGATACAGCCTCACATAATCCAGTAGTAACCGGTCCTTTCTCTTCAGATGCTAGATCAGGAATCTCTAACTGCGTTTCGTCTTCTTGCTCAACTTTCTTTAAGATTTTTTTATTGGTTACTCCTGTAACAGTTTCCTCTCCTTTCTCTAAGATTTCATCTTGGGTCTCTTTCTCAATAACCTGAGAGTCGGAGGAGTTTCCAACAAGGTCTTCTTTGGTTTCAGTTGCTGAGGTCTCCTCCAATGTTACTTCTGTACATTGTGTATCATGTACATTTTTTGGCTTTACCTCTTCTTTTAGTGTCTCGTCTTTTGTTTCTTCCGTGGGACATGTTGCATCAAACTTCTGTTCAATGCATTCAGTTTCTGATTTCTTGTCCTGGTGGAAGGACAATGTAAGTTGACAAATAAGAGGAAAAATGAAATGGAAAAATCTTTTTATTACAAGCAAACCTCTTCTTTCACTTTTGTCGCATTGGTTTCCTCTTGTTTGAAATTTTCTTCAACATTTACTTTTCCAGCTGCTGAAGAATGGATGTCTTCGTAGGCAGTTTGCTTTATGTTTACTTCTTCTGTCTCCTTATTTACTCCAGCACTTTCATGCTCCTCGCGTTCCTGTATGATTTATTAAGCTTTTGAGTTAATGAGAATGAATGATTAAAGAAGACAAATGACTATCCTATTGAAATTATAGAAATATTAAACAAGGTAAGGTGATTTTATAAAGCTCGGAGTTTCATGTTCAGATTCACCTCAACTTCCTGGGAAATCTCTTGAACTGATTTTTCTAAGGATTTTGTGGACGAATCACTGTCTGCAGTTTTATTTAGAATTGGCTCTAGTTTGTCCTGGCCTTCATTGGTCTCAAGTACCTTGCACGGATAAGATGATTTTTAGTTTTGAAAAAATCAAAGTAGGAAAGGCAGTAAATTATTAATGATGGAAATGTGATTTATATTGAATAATTCTCACCTTTTCTTCGGTAATGTTACTACCCTCAATTTCATCTGCATGAATTGTTCTCTCCTTTTTTTCTTCCTCGAGGTTTCCTTCAAGACTTGCAGGGAGACTCTGCTCCTCAGAGTAGGTAATTGTTTGATCATGATCAATAGTTGTTGTCTTCTGAATCTCCTCAGAAGCTACATCCAAGAATCTTTCAGGGTCCTGCTTTCTAGGTTCATTTTCTGGCCAGTATCTCTGTTCTGAGTGCTCTTCTTGCTTTGATGTTTCAGTTTTGCTGTGCTCTTCAGCCTCATTTTTGTGTTCATCCATCACAACAGTAAGTTCTTCGCCATCTTCGTAGTCCCTTGTTGTAGCTTCTGTTGAATCAGGGTTTTCATCATCACTAATTCTTGTATTAATATTGCTATCAGCCATAACAATCTTTTCAGTGCTTTCATCTTTCGTCCCTGCTTCCTTTTTGCTCGTTTTGACTGTAGTTTCTGACTCCATTTCATTTTGGCATATCTGAGGCTTAAATTGAGTTTTGTCTTCAGTACAAACCAGATCTTTCTCCCCAAAGGTCTCATCAATTTTTTCTCCGCCTTTGTCTGGTGCAGTCTTTTCTGCAGTTGTATCTTCAATTAACTCATTGATCAATGGAGTGCTGACTTCAGTACCTTGACCTTTTTCAATTACTTTTTCTTCGTTTTGGTTATATGAAGGCTCTATTTCTGTTGAGATGCAAACATCTTCTGTACTTTTCAACACATCCACTCTCTCATTTTTGTCTTCCTGTCCTTCCTCACTTGGTCTTATTTCTGCATGATCGATCTCTTCCACAAGGGTTTCATTCTTAGTCATTTCTCGTTCCGCCAAATTTGGTATATCAGAAGCCTTGTAATCTTTCTTTTCACTGCTGGTTACTTCAGTGGTAAACTTGGGAACTGAGGGTGATAGGAAAATATTTTTATCCTCATCGGCTTCTACATCAACAGCAGTCTCATTGTCAAGCTCAATATCTTTTTCTTCTACCATGAGTGTTGTTTCTCCCACATAATTAGAGGTTTCAAGAGGCTGGTTATGCCTAGATTCAGGTTCCTTCGTTTCTTCTGAATGATGTTGATTCAATGCTACGTTCAAAGGTTGTAATAACCCAATGTCTTCCGCTTCTTTCATCTGCAGAAAAAATAAAAAAAATGCAGACTTGAAGCTAATGACACCAAGGACCTTTATCTTTCAGAGGTAAACCTTACCGTTAAAGAAGATTCGAGAAAAGATGGAATAGGAAGACACGTTTCTAACAAACAGTTATGTCCGAGTGTGT